>JALPQI010004171.1:0-75064 GCA_025490895.1 Thaumatotibia leucotreta
AATCCAAATTGCCATAATAACTCGACGAGAGCGAGAAGAACTTTCCATTTATATTATCTAGGACTTAATGTACGATTTTACCATTTCAATCAGCTTAAAACCTGCAGGCCTGTCCAAGATGCTAATCGTATACGATAAGCGATATGCGATAAGTACCTAATAAATTAAAATAAGTTTAATAGATGGCAGCACCAGCTCTCTCTAGCTATTCTAGAAAACTGTAAAGTATTCTAGGAGGTGCAGGCATGTATTGCTTGCCCTTAGAGAATGGTCAAAGGCGCCTAGCCTTGTAAGGGATTGCATATACCCGAGAAAATTTACCGGTGGTTGCTAAGACCGAGTGGCCGAGGGTTCGATCCCCACCTCGGACGTTAGGTGATCTTGGTCGGTTTTCTTTGGTACATCATCATCATCATCATCATCAGCCTATGAAAGTACACTGCTGGACGTAGGCCTCTCCTATTAACTATGCGTATGTATAGACGCATTAGGAGGTAAATGCCCATAATCGCCACGCTGGGCAAGCGGATTGGCGATCGCAGTAATGTGTCCACTGTGATGACGCTGCTGCCCATCATCAATATTTTGTCAAATAATGGTTAGTGACACTTTAATCCCTTAGTCGACTCTTACGACACCCGAAGGAGGAGTTGGGGTGGTGACAAATGTATTCTTACTGCCGTCACCACACGGCACATGACATCTAATATTTATTACGTAATAAATGTTTGAGAACGACAGATTCGTACGAAAAGCCACGAGACCATTTCCATCCATTATTATGGTCACGTGACTTATCGCTTATCGTATACGATTGCAGAATGGCACCTTGGCGAGGCCAGCAGGCTTAGCACATGATTGGTGCGACAGTATGTCGCCGCGAGATAGATTTCCGGTCCCTCACTAGCTATATTAACAAAAGAAGGACGGATAGACTATCTCGCGGCGAGATAATGTCGCGCCAATCATGTGTTAAGCATGCTGCTGAACATTTTAGTCGCCCTGCCGCCGCTCGTAAAAGGTGAGCTCGCTATCGGCCACTCCCACGCGCCGTAAACCACTATAGTGCACTAGTACGGGTTTCGATCATGCTGTATGCTGAGACCGAAAAATTTGCCATTTCAGAAAAAAAAAATTATATTCGTTTTTTTATCCAGCAATGGACGTCTTTCGGTTCGGCTGATGATTAACATAAAAATATATAGCTAACATACTCGTAAATACCATGTCTCATAAAATGTTTGACTGTGGGATCGTACAGTCTCTTTGTTACTCTCCTGTATTTACATGAAGGGTCCACGGAAAGAACATGTCTAGTCAATTCAAATTACAGAAGGAAAAACCACCTTACTTTCAACAGAATCAGGTGTGAATTTGCGCTGATTATTTTAAGCACTGGACATGTTTTTTCCGTGGACCCTACATATTGTACTTTCTACAGAAAATCAATCAATCGATATCACCAAAGAAAAAAAACTTTGTATTATTTGTAAAGAGTAGGTATCGCTCTAAATAGTCTAAATACGAATTGCGAAAACTTGTCTTTTTCTTATACGTAAGTATGTGAAATATCACATGGATCATTTTCTGAAGTCAAGCTACGTCCAAAAAAATCTAAGGACCTTCGAAAAAAGACTTTCGTGAGAAGCACTTACTACACACATACCATTTACTGAAAGCCAGCGCGTGGGCGAGTCGACTTGCCTACACTGACAGTTGACTATCCTTGAACCTTATTACTAAGCGCATAAGGTTCACCTTGACAGTTAAATATTGCTGTTAGTACAAGTCGTTAGCGCGCCCGCGCGCCGAACGATAGTAATGAGTTAATTGAAGTGCAAAAATACCTAGTCCTGGTAAAAAAGGAGTAAATGCCGTAGCAATACGTTGTGTTAAGCCGTTTTTATAGTGAGCAGAGAAAGATAGGGCCAGTAACTCGCTTAGCGTGTGCCGTGCTAAATGGGTTACCGGTGGGAACGGACGAGGATTGATCAGAGGGATTAGGCTTTTTGGTATCGTTTGAATCGCGCTGGGTATTGGTATTGTTAACTTTTTTCCAGTCGACTAACGGCCCGGCCATGACATTGGTCTAAGGCGACCAGCGGCGAGCGAATCCATGAGTTGGAGCGGGATGCCGAGAGGGACCACCATACGTTTTCCGCTAAGCCGGTCGCCTTAGACCGATGCACAGTGGATCGAAATGAATAAAAAAGGGACATTCCCATTTTTTTCTAAAAATCCTATTTTAATAAATGCTCTTTGGTTAGACATGATATGAGGAAAAAACTGGCCAAGTGCGAGTCGGACTCGCGCGCGAAGGGTTCCGTACCATTAGCAATATATTATTAAAAAAATACAGTTGAATCAACCTACCTCAAAAACTATAAGAGATAATTTAATCAAACCAAAAATCGTTGATAGAGTTTATTAATGTGCATAACATATATTTTTTTTAGAATTTTATATCGCGTAGTTTAAAAAATAGAGGGGGGGGACACATTTTTCAGACTTTGAGAGCTGATATCTCGAAAACGATTTGTTTAAATAAAAATTAGATTTATAACCCTTCATATCATTTTCAAAGACCTTTCTATTAATACCCCACACGCTTCTATACAACTAATTTTTTTTTTCTATCCCTCAGTTACATGTATGGAGTGCCCCCACCCCAATGGCTTTTTTACAATTTAGTATCATAATCCTGTAGCGGTTTATACAACACATATCCTTACCAAATTTCGTTACTGTAGCATTTATAGTTTCCGAGTAAATCGGCTGTGACAGACGGACAGACGGACAGACGGACATGACGAATCTATAAGGGTTCCGTTTTGCCATTTTGGCTACGGAACCCTAATAAAAAAGGTTATATAACATTTTTCAAAATGAGGCTTATTTTAAGCAGAAAAAAATAAAATGTGTTTTTCTTGTATGAAAATGAAAAATAGGTATCTTATTGTAAGAAAACCGTAACCGATCCCGCTTTCAAATCTTTAGAATATCATTGTTCTACTTTAGATCAGTAGAATATAGTTAAAACCTTATCTCAGTAGGTGCCCGTTTTTGTTTTATAGTCCAATCAAAAGTCAGTAAATACAACATTTTTCTTAGTTAAGTATTTTATTATTTTCATTAAAAAAAACGGTATATTCATGACAATTTAGTATAAAAATAAAATATTTATGACATTTTTATATAGATAAATACAAGTTTTCTCAAGAAAATGGTTAAAATTAAGACATTGAAATCAAACATTTATTGCGATGTTTTTACTAACTATGGTAGTAACAAAAATTTAAAATATACTTGAAATCAACAGTTATAATGTAATTAAACGACTACGTGCAGCGACGTAGCGCTCGTCGGGCTTTGGTTGCGGGTACTCCATGATGAGGATCCTCTTAATGGATCGAACATGTCGAGCAATTATCGACTTTAAATTACATGAGTAACCGTTTGATAAATATTTAAATATGTTTGAGCCTCACGTTATTTATAATTTTAAAATTACAATGTAAGTTATAAAAACAATGCATTGTATCTTAGATCTATTTTATTCACCACCTTCTTCTACACTTTCAGACATTTCTATATTTTCAGCGTCATCAGTGCTTATGTTTTCTATTATTTAAAAAAAATATAGAAGAAGGTGGTAAATAATAAAGATTTTTAAAGGCATTTTTTTATTTACTTATATCGTTATTGTTGATATCAAGTATATTTTAGCTATTTGTTTACTATCAATAAATTCACCGCAATAAATGTTTCTATTTCAATACAATTTTCTTATAAAAAATTGTATTTATTCTTAATAAAATGTCATATATACTATTTTATACTAAATTGTCCTGAATACACCGTTTTCTCAATGAAAATAAAAAAATTAAGAACTAAGAAAAATGTTGCATTTTACTGACTTTTGATTGGATTACAAAAGAAAACGGGCACCTACTGAGATAAGGTTTTAACTATTTTGTACTGATCTAAAGTAGGACAATGATATTCTAAAGATTTGAAAGCGGGATCGGTTACGGTTTTCTTACAATAAGATACCTATTTTTTAGTTTCATACAAAAAAAACACATTTTATTTTTTTCTGCTTAAAATAAGCTTCATTTTGAAAAATGTTATATAACATTTATTATTCCTCTTATTATGTCCAACCGAAGAGCATTTTTTAAAATATGATTTTTAGGAAAAAATGCGAATGTCCATTTTTTATTCATTTCGATCTACTGTGCGATGTCGTGGCCGCGGCGTAAAGGCGACGCTGGAAAGTCTTGCCACGGAAGCCAACGATGGCTACAGCAGTCAACGTCGCCAATACAATAGCGACTTCGGTAAGTCGTAAAGTTCAATTTCGCTTAAATACTTAATCATGGACGCGTGGCGTCTGGAGCTCGGCATATTCCTTAGCTGTCTGGCGGTCAAATGTTAAAATAAAATTGTATTTATTCTTAATAAAATGTCATATATACTATTTTATACTAAATTGTCCTGAATACACCGTTTTCTCAATGAAAATAAAAAAATTAAGAACTAAGAAAAATGTTGCATTTTACTGACTTTTGATTGGATTACAAAAGAAAACGGGCACCTACTGAGATAAGGTTTTAACTATTTTGTACTGATCTAAAGTAGGACAATGATATTCTAAAGATTTGAAAGCGGGATCGGTTACGGTTTTCTTACAATAAGATACCTATTTTTTAGTTTCATACAAAAAAAACACATTTTATTTTTTTCTGCTTAAAATAAGCTTCATTTTGAAAAATGTTATATAACATTTATTATTCCTCTTATTATGTCCAACCGAAGAGCATTTTTTAAAATATGATTTTTAGGAAAAAATGCGAATGTCCATTTTTTATTCATTTCGATCTACTGTGCGATGTCGTGGCCGCGGCGTAAAGGCGACGCTGGAAAGTCTTGCCACGGAAGCCAACTATGGCTACAGCAGTCAACGTCGCCAATACAATAGCGACTTCGGTAAGTCGTAAAGTTCAATTTCGCT
Source organism: Thaumatotibia leucotreta (assembly GCA_025490895.1). Taxonomy (NCBI): domain Eukaryota; kingdom Metazoa; phylum Arthropoda; class Insecta; order Lepidoptera; family Tortricidae; genus Thaumatotibia; species Thaumatotibia leucotreta. The sequence continues at coordinate 5,015 of JALPQI010004171.1, forward strand.
TAAATACTTAATCATGGACGCGTGGCGTCTGGAGCTCGGCATATTCCTTAGCTGTCTGGCGGTCAAATGTTAAAATACAGTAATAGGTAGCTTCTAGTCAAGCTGTTACGCCGCGGCCACGACATCGGTCTAAGGTGACCGGCTTAGTGGAAAACGTGTTGTGCTCCCTCTCGTACCCATATCGGCATCCCGTTCCAACTCATGGATTCGCCGCTGGTCGCCTTAGACCAATGTCGTGGCCGCGCAGGCCGCGGCATTAAGCTTACGCTTCTGCATACAAATTGTATTGGGAAGTGAAGGCGAAAAATCTGGTTGACTACCGTACTTAATGCTCTCCTAGTACATTCACATTACATCGGAGAAGAGCGACGCCACAACACAGGCATTTTTTGGGCTCGGGTGGCTCCATCGCCTAACATTATTAACAAATTGTGTTGTATTGCAATAAAGATTTTTGATTATGATATTTTTTTGACATCGTCAGTCTATGTCAATCCACTGCCAGACGTAGGCTTCACCAACGCAAAGCTTTTTGAAGGTGCTTAGATTTTATCAACGCCTACGGACTAGGGATTGTCGCTGGATCCTTGGGCAGTTACCGGATCCGGCTAAAATACACCGGATCCGGACTAGATCCGTTGGAGCATTAAATACTAAAAAGGACACATAATAAGTAGTTTTTGGTATTTAATCTGGCCGGATCCGACCGGATTGGGTATAACCCGGGAGCACCACAATTGCCAGATGCCAGCCAAATAGAAAGACCACGTAACTGTGATTTTAAGAGAGAACGTAACCATAGTAACGAGTGACCATCTGATAGGTATTAAATCATCATCATCAGCCTATGATAGTCCACAGCTGGACGTAGGCCTCTCCTATTAACTATGCGTATAGACGCATTAGGAGGTAATTGCCTATAATCGCTACGCTGGGCAATTCTTACTGCCGTCACCACACGGTCGATAAGGTATTAAATACATCTGTCTGGATATAGGCTAGGCTGCAAGCTGCAATGGGGCAACCGTCCACCCACGATTGCTAATTCCTGTAAAAACTCGAAGGTGCCCCGAGAATTGAAGGTGTGTGGAGAGTAAATAACCCTCTGGCATTTAGCGATGTGTATTTTCGTATTTGTGTACGCTTACGACGAATGAGGTAAGTCCGTATAGCAACACGGCGAGAGTTGAATCTAGCTATTAAAAGGGCAGAGGTGACCGAGTCTATTTTTAAATCGATCGGTTCGGATAATATATTTCCTGTTACAAGAACGACTACAGAGAAAGTTTTAAAACATCATAGTCAAATAACAATACGAATTATAAAATGCGTAATTTCTTTGACAATCCGCTACTGTCTCCTCCTTAAAAGGCATTCAATTTTGAACGTATTGTTATCAGAATATTTATTCTAGATTTTTAGCATTAGCGATGTTAGGAAATGCAGCATTAGGTCACTTACACCCGAATTAAACACTACTTTTCATTTCGACTCTGGGAAAGTAAAATAATCGATTAAGTTGCAATAAAAAATACTTTCGACCCTAGGGACGGAAAAACAACCATGGAACCGCCTAACTAAGTATCTACAAAAATTGAACTTTCCGATCAGGAGAAATTAAGAAGAAAATTGTAGTCAAAGACATATTCTAAAAAAATAACATGTAGGTACCTAATACTCGTACCTATCAACAAAATAATAAATAAATTACTAATTCGTCGTTGCGCCTATAAAATCCGCTTTGTAATTGATTTATGACTTTGAAATAGTAACCTAGCAACTATACACAAAATTAAAATTCACCACATGTCGGTTTTTAACCCTAAAGTTGGCAGAATTGTAAAAAATCGTGCTTTCTAGCCTCCTCGCCATTGTGTAGAGCAAAAAATTCTGTCTTTAAAAAAATACAAAAAGTGGGTCAAAAAGTATGTATCTTTAAAGATACACTGCCAAGTTAAGGATAAAGGCGCAACGACGCTATTACGTTATTACTAGTAAAATACACCCGCAGATAAAGATTACAGTCTAACTGTAAAATAAAAGCACACGTTGTCACCAGCCAGGTACGGTGGCGCCCTCGCGCCGGGCCATCCACTTACATCTGCCAATATTTGCTCAGCGCCCCCTCGCGTTCCTATTTCAAATGTGGGGAGACTAAAGACTACAAAATACAAAGTTACGTGTCAGTGGACTCGTTTACACCGATGCGTAACGGCGCGTCTTCAATTCAAACATTTTTTTAGAAACACTTATAAACACTGAAACTGTAGTAGCGTTTATGACAGTTGTCAAGCCTAGCTGAGGTTCTTGCTGGACTCTTCTCGGCTAGGTTAGAGGTAGTGAATCAGCGACAAAACTCCCAGTACTTCGACTTCAATCTGACACCTCAAATCAGGTTGAACCGTTTCAAGATTTCGCTGAAGCGCAAACTTGTAGAAGTATTCCAGTGTAGTACCAAGCCCGGTCGGGATGGGTCCTGGCCTACTACCGCGAAAATCGAAATTCGTTAATTTCGAGGATTTTTCTCTGTCACTCAAAGGAAGGCGTCATTAGAGTGAGAAAGACAAATCCTCGAAATTTACGAATTTAGTTTTTCGCGGTAGGGCCGCTGGATTTTCCCCAGTCAGCTAACCTATCGGTTGTCCTGACAAAAGCCGAAATATGATTCTTCGAAATGTATGTAAGATCAGTTTATTTGCGCGATTTTCGTTGATTATTCTCTCATAGTATGTTGTCCAGTAAGACCTATATAAGGTCCTAATTTATTAGTTGCAGATATTTTAACACATGATACTTTATATTAAAATAATTAACTTTAAATATAAATTAAGAAATCTTTTCATGTAATTTTTTTGATTTAATTTTCCTAACAAAAAAATTAATTATAATTTCGTCTAAAAAAAATCATCATGTGTGCATTATCACATGTCACAATAACACTGTCTGTCATATCATCAAACGACACAATCCAACGGAAAATAACATGACATTGACAATCAATTATTTAATTTATCGACAAGAAGTGGCCAGTTCCAGTTAAGTGGTACGTAAAAGAGGTACTAGAATCTGTTCAATGAGTTTTCATTTAATAATCACATAAACAGGGTGTTTTTACGTAGGAAATTTGTTATTCCATTTTCTCCAAAAAAACATCGTAAAAGCTATAATGTTTCACGTTTTAATATACTCCAGAGACCGAGTACTATCAGCTGTAAAAATATCTACATCTAATAAATTAGGACCTTATATACTACAGAAACGTGAGGAAACGGAGTCTGCGAATATTTGGGGACACTTTTTATGCCACAAAACCCAATGTTACACAACGGTGTAACAATGGGTCCAAAGGCCCGGTGAATGTGCGAATGCCCCCGCTTAGTTAAATCGATGCGTTCGGGGCCCGCTGATTTTATAATCGCGTGCAAGCGTGCAGAAGGAATACCTACGCACGGGTACTAGCATTTCTCGACGGGTACTAATCTTATGCATGGCGCGCATTAGAAATGAATTGACGGCTTGCAAACAAAATTGCAATGCCGTGTGGTGACGGCAGTAAGAATACATTTGTCACCACCCCAACTCCTCCTGCGGGTGTCGTAAGAGTCGACTAAGGGATTGAAGTGTCACTGACCATTTTACAAGATTGATGATGGGCAGCAGCGTCATCATAGTGGACACATTACTGCGATCGCCAATCCGCTTGCCCAGCGTGGCGATTATGGGCATTTACCTCCTAATGCGTCTATACGTATAGTTAATAGGAGAGGCCTACGTCCAGCAGTGGACTAACATAGGCTGATGATGAAACAAAATTCAATGTTTAGCTCGACAGTTGATCGTAAAGTACACACGTGATATAAGAATGAAGATTCTTATATTACTATCTAATGGTCTATTTGAAGTGTATCAAAGTCGAATGAATATTTTTTTAAGGAATAGTGTTTAGAGATTGTTTTAACATCTAGATACAGTCACGTGAAAAATATATTTACATATCAAACATGGTACGGTGTTATTACCAGCAAAACAACAGTATACCAGATATTATTATAATTATAACACATCACAACATCAGCCTATCTCAGTCCACTGCTGGACGTAGGCCTCTCCGATTAACTATGCATAGGTCCAACCTATGCGTCCATACACATTAGGAGGTAAATGCCCACGCCACGTTGGCGTCATCGCAGTGGTGCGGTCGTCGGTCAGCGGTTATCGTCAGTGGAGTGGACACCCTCATTCATCAATTCATCATCATCAACCCGCTTGTCCAGCGTGGCGATTATAGGTATTTACCCCCTAATGCGTCCAATATCCATAGGCTTAGGTATTTACCTAATAGGCGTCTCCTACCTTCGTCCAGCAGTGGACTGATTATATGCTGATGATGATATACAAAGTACCCCGAAAAAGATAAGTTTTTACTATACGCATTGTGAATTAAACCTCGTAAGTTCTGGGCTATAGTGTCTGGGAATATAAAGCAAATTTTGAAAATAATAGGACTAACTTCGTTTGTTTCGAATGATACAAAATAAAAGCAACTCTGTCACTAGTTCGCAATATTTAATTGCAACTGTCGGTAAATTCTACTTGAGTAAGTACGCCAGGGGCCTATTTCTCGAAAGCTTGTAACTTGTAATACAAGCGGAAGTCCTTCTCTAATTAATAGTGTTAAAAAGAGACTTTCACTTGTATTACAAGTTACAAGCGTTCGAGAAATGGGCCCCTGGGGATTTGATTTTGACAAAATGTTAATCAGACATGAAAACGAGCGTTCCAAGTCGCAAAAACAACGATATCTCTATGTCTAACCGACAGTCTCCGCTAAACCACTTCAACAACAAATTCAAATTGCGAACGCTATATTTTTAAACCCCACTCAAAGACGAAGGCCTACGCTAAACAGCCAGTGCATAAACACTTTTTTCAACGTTTATTTTTACCTCAATCGGGCACTATTAAGGTCTATTTGTCGACTTGGGTGGTCGAGGGCCCTTCACACTTCGGAACGTCACTTTCATGGTGAATATGGTTTTTGTATAGCGCGAAACGCCTACAGCGGAGTGAGGACTGAAACCTCTGGTATTTGTGTTTTACTTGTCACGCCATTTTTTTTAACGCTGTCTGATATATTAACTTTAATAATAACATGGGACACAATTAATTTTTACCCGGATGCCTACTAAAAGTTAATAGGAATTCGAACACATTTATGAATATTGACGACATTTTACTTACAATTTTTATAAACGATGAAATTACTAAGTCATTTAACCGATAATCGATTAAAAAAAATATCACAGCATTCATTAAAATTTTATCAATCATACATTTAGCTTTTATTATACATAGCGGTTAGTTGCATAATTTACAAAATATCGCAAATATCTTACCACCTTATTATAAATTTTAATATAACAAAATTGAGACAAATCATTTAAGCAACCATCAGCGACATCTATCGGATTTTCTCTGCACTTCAACGCCACTAGAGGCGACGACGACAGAGGTAAAGAGAACTCCACGAGCTAGCTACACGTAGCTTGCTGAATAAGTTGATTATACAAACGAAAACTCAGAGATGGCGCTGTTATCAATACATAAAGGATTACAAACTAACCTTGATTTCTTCAAGAGTTTTCTCGCTAAATTTCGTTTCCGGTGATGCCAATCCGTTCTGAAACAAAGATAATGCAACTTAATTTCAGCCTATTATTTGCCTTATAACTTATAACGTAATATGATGTTTATTGTTTAAGATAAAAGGTGCGTTCAAACCAAAAGAGCATTCGCTGTTCTATCCCCCCACTCTACGAAATTCGATCGTTACACAAAACGTGATTGGTTGATTTCGTAGAACGGGGGATAGAACAACGAATGCTCTTTTGGTTTGAACGCACCTTAACATACATTATGTACCCGATATAGTATTGTTTCATCATCATCATCATCATCATCTCAGCCATAAGACATCCACTGCTGAACATAGGCCTCCCCTCTGGACCTCCACATGTACCGGTTAGATGCGACCTGCATCCAGCGTGTCCCGGCGACCTTCACAAGGTCGTCTGTCCATCTTGTGGGTGGACGTCCTACGCTAGCATAGCCCTCTCCATAGCTCTTTGAGCGACTCTGAGTTTAGAGATGAGGCCGATGGTGAAGGACCACGTTTCGGCGCCAATACGATATATTGCTGATATATTGTTTGAGGTAAACAAAATAATGATATGAAAATATTAGGATTGATAGAGTATGTTAAGAAAATGAAGGCACTTGAGATATATTATGAGCTTACTTTATTATCAGACGGGTCTAAGTGAATAGACGAGAGCTCACGAGTAATAGCGCGTTAGTACCTATAACGCTTCAGGCACTTCTTATAGGTATTAGCATTATTAATAAACTGTCAATGCAGTTTTGTTGCCCTCAATACTAGGTAATTGATTATTATAGATCGCATGCCCGTGGTTCAGGCTCGACTGCGCGTGCGATGCGATAAGTGCGCATTTACATACTCGGCCATGCATCTCACAGATCACTAACGTACAGGGCCGGATTTAGAGGTTGAGGGGCTTGGGAGCAACAAAGGAGTGGAGGCCCCCTGGCCCTCAATTATTTTCCAAATAAAGTAGACAATTTTTTCAGTCCAGTTTTTCAACAAATATTCAATACTTATAAAAAAATACTACTGTTAATTTTTTTTTTCGAAATCTCTATTGTGGGGGGCCCCTGTTTCGTCCCCCTCTAAATCCGGCCCTGCTAACGTATTACATTTTTTATGGCCTCCGAAGCCTAGTAGATAATGACATTAATGATAATGACCCTAGCTATAAAATGCTGGTAAAAAATAAGGTTCTGGTTTTGGATCGCGGTGAAGGTATCTGTTTGTTTGTGTAATTATGACAATTATTTTGTTTGTCAGTCAGGCCGGTTCGATGTATCTATAAATATGTATTATTCTCGCGCACTTATACTACACATATATTATTACAAATACTCATTAAACAGGTACCTATTTATTTATTTATTATATAAAAAGGACGCCATGACATGTGAGCCTGTGAGGGTAGATCGATTTTTACATGTTTTTCATACGTAGAATTACAAACTCTTTCAATCCTGACATGAAAAAACTATTTCCTCAAAATTTCTTCCAGAAGAGTCATCATTTCCATATTTAATAAGGAAATGAAAAAAGAAACCTCCTTATTTATAAATGTCTCCTTACTTAGCAAGTAGTGTTCGTCTTTTCGATCTTATCAATATGTCTATAACATCGAAAGGGACAGACGATACTTATCGGCTTGCTAAGTTAGGTTCAAGTGTTCAACATTTTCAAAATACTTTCGAAGACGGAGTCTACAGAACGTAGTCTGTGGTTCTATCCCTTACCAAGTATGTAATGGACTACTTAGTGGTTTTACCTTACCAGGAATCTTGTTACTGACAGTTCGTGTTCCATGTTTATGCATTATTAAGTCGTTATTACTGGTAATATTAATTCGATTAGTAGTGAATTAGACAAGTTTTTTTTACGTCAGTACAAGTTCTGCAATTGCTGATGGACAGTGAGGTTGTCAGAGCGTGCAACAAAACTGTTCGCTATGATGTTAAGATTATTAAGCGTAACTATAACGCGCTAAGGCTACCCTGCAGATAACTAAGAAATTGTAATAAATATTCAAGACAAAAACACGTGTTTCACTAATAGGTACAATTTCTTCACAGAAATAAAAACAAGTTAAGTCTAGTGGTTTTTTTAATGCTATTTTGTCAATGTCAAGTTGCTAATTGTTTGATTAAAGTTAATCAAACAATTAGATTTGTGTTATTTAACAGTTAGACATCTACTATAGATATCATAAATTCTAAATGCAGATATTATATGCTATTGCATTTGCTATTAGAATTTTTCTTTACCGTTCTGTCTATAGGATTTGTCAAACAATACAAAAAAAATTATTTTACTTTAGTTATTTAAGGTCTATAAAACGTTAATAAATAGGTACTAGTTATCTTAATTACAATAATATTAAACTAAATCTTGTTATGGAACAAACGTAGTAAACAATATCTATTTTCTATTGACAATTTTAATTAGATTATACATTGTGATCCCCTTGTCTATAAAACCACGCAAGCATAACGATTGATTTAATTTATTGGGTACAGTAAAGCTACGTTGCTATTCCACGCAAGAGTGTATGGGAATTTTAATTCATGATTTGTGACTTTTCCAGCCGAAATTTTTTTTAGGTCCCATACGAGCTTTTGATCTTGAACAGAAACAGGATCGATAAGTTTAAAAAAAAGTTTGTCAAAAATGACCATTTTCGCGATCCCTGTATGTTTTTTCCGAAATTTGTAAACGCCAATTTTCATTAAATTAAAATCGAGGGAATGTCTTCTAAGACCATTTTCGCGTAGCTACTCTGGATCTGGTAGTTGCCCTCACTGACCCAAAAAGAATTTCCACCTTGTATATTATCGAGATATCAAAATGATAGTTATGTAGATATAATGTAACACTTAAACATTGTCATTGTTTAGTAATAAGTCCTCCTGTACACACAAGCAATTAAATAAATTAAATGAAATGAAATAAGTAAATCAACAGACGATGAAATGGTCACTTTCATTACAGTTACATGGATTTAGCCTTCTGAATTTTAACATGCGTATTACTCAATAGAATCAAAAAGCGACTAGTGTTCTGACTGTACAGCGAACTTTGCACTATACTTTTTATGTGTATTTAGAGCGAATTCACATTACATATTCATGGAACAGAGCAAATCAGGGAGTCAAGTCCCAAATGGCCAGATATTTTTAAATTCCATTGTAAAAGGTACGTAATAAACTGAAATATATGTAATACGATTATGTCGATATACCCACTAAAGAAAAAGACCGAGGTTATCGGAGAAGGTGGGAATCGAAGCCGCAGCCCCTCCTTTCCTTCTTACGTTTACATTATTAAGTACCATTAGATAGATACTCGGTAGTCGAGATAGTCCGGCGAATGTCTCTAATATTATACAATCTTAGACAGACTAGGCGATTGTGATCATATTGTATTCTATGCTTGCACAAATACTTAATAACTAATGAAACTTATAATCAGAGATCGGACAAATGTGTGTCATTGTTCGCAATAATATGCACATGACTCCAAAGTTGATTAAATTAATAATCAAACGAATAATTTCTTGAAATTTGAAATTTTCAAGCTTTAAGGTGACTATTCACAAAGGTTTTCATAGTTACCGGTGCCAAATAGGTAATTTTCTGAAAATGATTAATTATTCAATCATTTTTGGAATCATGTCCATATTATTGCGAGTAATGACGCACATTTGTCCGATCTCTGCTTATCACCGTTACAAATATTCGAAATATCCCCTAATTTGCATAAGTCAATTGATTGTATCATTATATCATAAATCAGCTAATCTAGATTACGTTATCAGAGTGTATCACAGAAGTCAAGGCTATATCAGTCAAACATTACTTATCAATATTACTGATAGATGACACGCCAAGATATGACTCAATGTTCCCTTGCATTTAAATATGTACGATTTTTTCCGTCCATATAGCGTCTACCTTGGCCGTGTGGTGACGGCAGTAAGAATACATTTGTCACCACCCTAACTCCTCCTGCGGGTGTCGTAAGAGTCGGATTGAAGTGTCACTGATCATTATTTGACAAAAGATTGATGATGGGCAGCAGCGTCATCATAGTGGACACATTACTGCGATCGCCAATCCGCTTGCCCAGCGTGGCGATTATGGGCATTTACGTCCAGGGGGGTTACCATGACGTATTAATGCGATTCAGTTTAAGTTCAGGGATAGAGACAGAGATATACGAGTCGTATAGCTTTGTCCCTTTCTCTCGACCTAAATTGAATCGCATTTGTGCGTATTTATGGTAACCCACCAGGAGTGGACTATCATAGGCTGATGATGATGATGGCGACTATGCCGTGGCCAACCAAGTTATTCCGCTCACATTTCTAAATGCAGACTGATTCTATACAAAATTACGAGAAGGAACCAAAATATAAATTCATATTAATATTAGGTGTAGGTATCATTAATATTGTCACAAGTCACAACAACAAATCGCTGCTACAATATAACAAGGTTCTATGTTTTACTTAACCTCGTAAGGCCCAACGTCCTTTTTTTTAGGACATGACGGTCCATGACGTCATATTTTTCAAAGAAATATGAATTTTACTTTGTAGGTTCTAAAGTTAAAAATAAAATGTCCTTTTTTTAGGACACTGGGTTATGATTTCACTTGTCTTAAAAATGGAATGGGCCTTACGAGGTTGAGGTGCATTTAGACCAAACGAGCATTCGCTCATTCTATCCCCCACTCTACGAGATTCGTTCGTTACACAAAACGTGATTCGTCGAAATTCGTTGATTTCGTAGAGTGGGGGATAGAATGAGCGAATGCTCGTTTTGACTAAATGCACCTTCATAATCAGTTTGAAATTTGAACATCGTCAAATCGCTACCCCAATATTACACGGTTCTATGTAACATTTTCGGAAAAATTAAATCTGGACTAAGTGTCAGTGTGACAATGTTCAAATTTCAAGTGGACAAAAGGACAACATAGAACTTTGTAATATTGGGGCAGCGAAATCCCATCGAGATTTAATTACTCAAAAATGTTACATAGAACCCCGTAATATTATATATAATATTAGGCAGCGAAATGTGTAGATAATTTTGAATAGTTCCATTGGTTAGCCAATGTAAGCATGCTACTCACTTCACTGAACTATTAGTCTCGGTTAAGTGTATGTATAAGGACAGTCACAAAAAAGGCTAAAGATGTAGACTAGAAATACCACATAACCCACTTTCCCATAGAGAGTACTGGACAAGAACTACCCGGTTTACTGGTTTTCTCTACGAAGAAATGCTTTATGTTTCTTAGTTTATAGAGACACAGTATCCACTGATTTTATTATATTTTTTGCTGACGACAATGTATGTATAGGAGTAATAGGTTCTCAAACTTTTATTTTTTGGTGATGGACCCCTTTCACAACTTCTTATTTTTTATACCCTTTTATTTACCCTTATATATAATTTGAATAAAACCTAATTCAATCGGGTACTGTAGTGCAGTTGCCATTTTAAGGATAAGAGACACATAAAGACATATTAGTAATTTCCGATTTCCGATGCGGGTCTTCAGTCAAGATTGTGGAGTTAAATTAAAGTATACTTCTAGAATATTACAATTTCGAATATAAAACAAACAGTCCTTCCGCTCTAATCTTAAACCAATTTCAATCTAACCGCCAGCGGCCCTACCGTCCAATTCGAAATCCGCAAATTTCGAGGATTTGTCTCTGTCACTCTTATGACGGCGTCGTTGGAATGACAGAGGGAATTACGTTCGCGGTAGTAAGCCTGGGCAGTCAAATCATATCTGCCGCCGCGAAGTCCCGTTTAAAACAATTCGATCAGTTCACCTTCACTGGACAGGTCGTCGACCGTAACGCGATACGGGCTGGCCCGGCGCCAGAATTCGCCAGCTTATCCAGACGATGACCGACGGGAAATGGTAATTAAAAGGTAATGGACATTGCAAACGCCAATACACATGCAAATGTTGAGTCTGTGTCATGGGCCGGCCTGGCTTTGAGTAACGTTTAACAAACAAATAACGGAATGTGTAATGAGATCTTAAAAAGAATTATAGTCTGTTAAAAGCAATGGCATTTAACGTACCTACAAAATTTACCCGCTAAGAGCAATTAACTAAATGAGACCGATGTTAAAAGTGTATGTTTGCTGTCGGTGAAAGGATTTACAAAATGTGAAATAAAGGAAGTAGGGAGGCACTACAGCGCCACATCCCGGATCCGTGGCGGGTTTCGGATCTCGCGGACTAGGTCGTTCACGTACTTAAATACATCAGACAGCCACGACCAAGGAACAAATATTTGTGAAAAGTAAATACACAAATAATGCCCTTGCCCGGATTTCAATCTACATACATCCGTCTCCAGTGCAGAGTCTCGGATCTCGCAGACTATGTCACGAAGCCTGCGAGCATTGACCACATACTAGATATTAGAATATGTTCAGACATACATCCCTCTCCTGTGATACAGCGCAGACTTGCGCATATAGCGCCTCTTCCCGGATCTGTGACGAGTCTCGGATCTCCAGATAGGTCACGTAGCCGCGTCAGTATATTAACCGCCTACTCGACATTACAATATAATCATACATACATCCCTCTCGAGTAGCATCGCTCGGACTCGTGCATACAGCGCTTCTTCCCGGATCCTCGCCGAATTTCGTATCTCTCGGACTAGGTCGGTAACGTAGCCGCGCCAATATTAACCGACTACTAGACATTACAATATAATCATACATATATCCCTCTCCAGCTGCATCGCTCGGACTCGCGCATACAGTGCCTCTTCCCGGATTCGTGCCGAATCTCGTATCTCTCGGACTAGGTCGGTCACGTAGCCGCGCCAATATTAACCGACTACTAGATATTACAATATAATCATACATACATCCCTCTCCAGCAGCATCGCTCGGACTCGCGCATACAGTGCCTCTTCCCGGATCCGTGCCGAATCTCGTATCTCTCGGACTAGGTCGGTCACGTAGCCGTGCCTATATTAACCGACTCCTAGACATTACAATATAATCATACATACATCCCTCTCCAGTAGCATTGCTCGGACTCGCGCATACAGTGCCTCTTCCCGGATCCGTACCGAATCTCGTATCTCTCGGACTAGGTCGGTCACGTAGCCGCGCCAATATTAACCGACTACTAGACATTACAATATAATCAATCATACATACATCCCTCTCGAGTAGCATCGCTCGGACTCGCGCATACAGTGCCTCTTCCCGGATCCGTGCCGAATCTCGTATCTCTCGGACTAGGTCGGTCACGTAGCCGTGCCTATATTAACCGACTCCTAGACATTACAATATAATCATACATACATCCCTCTCCAGTAGCATTGCTCGGACTCGCGCATACAGTGCCTCTTCCCGGATCCGTACCGAATCTCGTATCTCTCGGACTAGGTCGGTCACGTAGCCGCGCCAATATTAACCGACTACTAGACATTACAATATAATCAATCATACATACATCCCTCTCGAGTAGCATCGCTCGGACTCGCGCATACAGTGCCTCTTCCCGGATCCGTGCCGAATCTCGTATCTCTCGGACTAGGTCGGTCACGTAGCCGGGCGAGTATTGACCGCCTACTAAACCTGGAAAATAATAAACGCACATTAGTTATGTAACTGGAAATAAATAAATATCTTGGGACATCTTACACAAATCAACCTAGTCCCACGGTAAGCTCCATTAAGGCTTGTTATGTGGGAAATAGCAAGAAATGTTTCTTAAGACATTATTTTTCAACAGGATCTTCGTTAGACCAGAGTGCAGTCTAACTTTACAGATCATTGTCGTTAACCAGTATAATTGATTAATGGGTATTCAATATAGCCTACCCATGCATACACAATTTTAGTGTATATTCCTATAATAATTATAAAGTTTTTATTATTTATCACCTAATTCATGTATCGCATATCGACAAATAAATTAAGCCATAAAAGATAATAGCATGAAAAACAATATTTTTGCAATAATATAAGTAGGTATCGCCAGTCGTTACGTTTCGCCTGGATACTGATAAACCATGCTTTGTTTTTTAAGTGAGAAATATATAAAAGAATTCGTGGTATGGACTTCAGTCACAATAGTTTACCTAAACATATTATCACTTAAGATCAGGTTGGATAAGCGAACCAACGCGAGAACTGAAACTCTTCACACCTCTGAAATAAACTTTCCAAGTATCCCAATAAAAAACACCACTCCATTACTTTTTGCAATGATTCTTATAATTAGATTCTACATAGGAATCCCAGCCAAGTTTCTGTCCATTCTTACGCAACTGCATTATTAAACAGAAGCTATCTGCCTAGGTCACGAACAAACCGCACGCGAACATGCGATCGACTATCACATAAAAATTACTAAGATTTCTCTATGATTTTGGCTGCGTGGTCATACAACATATTTTGGATTCTATACTGAAATTTATCTAAACCTATTAAGAGGTTATACCCCGTACAAAGCGCGCTCACTAATAAATGATTTCTGATTGCCTAAAAATCAAATGTTCTTCCATTTGATTACAGCTTCCTATCTTCATACCAGGCTGTTTAATCATGAAATTTTAACAGACAAAATGACGACTTCATTCGCATTGTATCTCGCATTGTCGCTCTGGAAGAAAAGTATAAGCAACTGTTAATCCCGAAGCAAAAATATTATTTAATACCACTAATTGAACATATAGCTACAGCTGCCGCAAACTAACATTGACTTTCTCACGGATATGCTCAGTAGGAGATATAATTTGCACATAATCAAAACAGATAAATTACCAGTCATTACCCCCGACAGCTTAACGCAGAATGTACGAGATTGAAATACCTAAATAAAATAATTAGAGATTGGAGTAGCAATTTTTTAAAGTGCTTTTTGGTGTAATGGGATCGATAATATTTCGTTACAGCAAAGTATTAAGGCACAATTTGATTCATACTATTCCACCGTTACACGTTACACTTACTAATATTACTGGAATTTGAACATGTAATGAATAAGTCGAATCTTTAAATAATTTGTTTATGCCAATGATTCAGCCACTTTTTAGGAAAACAAACTACTCTAAAACGTTTGTACTACCACCCACACGACTGGCGTCTACTTCCTTGGCGTGGCCTTAATAGGGCTCGTCCGTTGGGGTTCTGGTGAGGTTTCAAAGTGTCCAGGGAAAACTATGATGATGACATGAGGAAACAGCTCATTGAATTTAAGTATTTATTGTCATTATTGTCTATATGTCTTCGGCCGGCAACCCCTTTCGTCCCGGCCTCTATAGTAAAATAGTAATGTACTATTTCATATTCAACAACTAAGTTAGTGGGTACTGTATGTAAAGGTAACCACGCACGCAACAACACTTCGTGTGAAATACATTTTATTTATCATTTGTGATTTTTCCCTATGTCTAATTACCAGACCGTAAGTGCTTGGTCTTCCACAAACATAAAAAATGGGTAATATTTCGTAATCAAATTTAAACTTTCATGAGACAATAATATAAATATAATTAAACGGTTAAACTCACGTATAATCAGTTAATATGCACGACATGTTTGCAAGTGGCCAGGCGTGAACGTGGGCTCAGTGCTTGATAATGGAGACCTAGGCTCTCCGAAACATGTCGCGCGTAGTGACTAAATATACGTGAGTAAGAGATAGGGATAGATAAGGTTAAACCGTTTAATTATAAATATAATATTTCGTAGATTTTTGTTTCCAACAATTTATCACAGTAAAGTCAAATGTATAACGAAGCCACGCAACTAAGCAAACATTGTTAGAGAACGCGTGTATCTGTATACCTTAATAGACATTATACCTATATACGTACCTAATATATAATATATTTCAGTAGAACACGCATAAGCACGAGGTTACGGGAAACTTCGCGTGACATCGATCCTGTTCTGCAGAGCACATACCATTTCTGTTCAACTAAAAATCTATTTTCTCGACACTCTTGTCTACCTACACAAATATTTGCCAAGCCAAGAAGTCACTACGTATTATAGAAGTATAACGGAACCATATCCATACGGACAAGCATACCAAAATTAAGTTAAGACTAAAGGTTAAGATTAAGATTAAGTTAAGACTAGAGGTTCCATAAAACGTTGTAAAATGAGGTCTGCCGCCAAATAAGATTGAGAATCTCTGATGTCGGTGCCATATTGAGATTGACATTTTAATTGTTATCTCAGGAGAGTATTGTAAGTATTGTAACTTGAAAAACAGTGAGTAAACTGTAGTTTGATCTAATTTTTTCGTAGTCGTTAAGTGAGATACCTACCCTGCGATTATTAGGTACCTTAAGCTACAGGTTGATCAATCGAGTATGTGGAACGAAATCAAAAACTAACACAGATATTTGTTCTCCTTAGAACCATAGCGTAAAATTAAATTATTTAAATAATGTACAGGGTGCTCGCGAGGAAACCGAAAGATTTTAATGCTGAATTCCTGAGCATATTTGGAGTATTTAATGTTATATAAAATTTCCCGGATTCGGCTTGGTTCCAGAGATAATTAACCTTATTTCGAAAAAAGTTTTTCGACGTAACTCGTCTAAAACTTCTTTTTGATTACAATGCTACCACAATGTGTTCAAATATTACCACACCATTTGCGTGACAATCAAAAAATAAGAATAGACTAGACGAAAAAAACTGTCCCTAAATAAAACATTAAAAAAAATAATTTTAACAAATTGTTGTTGTGATAAAAAGTATTGGAAGTGTTAAAAAGTATTCAAAAAGTTAAAAAAAAAGAAAATATATACATATATATTTTTTGTGGAATTTGACATTAGGTCTCATAATATTTTTTGTTTATTTTGATGTCTAGAATGCATAGTTAAAATCTTGCGGTTTCCTCGTGAGCACCCTGTATATAAATAGTTTAATATTATACATACAGTCATGATCTATAAGGCCATACGGGGGCGACAGTTAACACATAAAAAGCTACCCATAAACCATAAATAATAGTAACACTAAATTAGCCCTGGCTACCCTAAGAATACTTTTTATTCGGCGCCATTCCTCAGCGTAGCCTATGTGATTTACGAGTCACGAGGGAAATTTGGTTCTACAACACAAAATTAATGACTATCAAGGTAATAAAACCTTCCAAAATTTAATCCACTTATATACTACTGCTTAGGTTAGACTTATTAGGTAGGAACCTATCTGATCTATTGCAAGTAAATATAGTCACAGATAGGCATTGGTTTCACCGGCTATCGGTTATAAACACGAACAAAAGATACCCATACTCCCGACTCCCGTGTCCAGCTACCATACTCACATACCGTAAGATGGGGCTATTTGAGATCCACGGGGCTATTTGGTACTAAGGAGAAAACAGCATTTAAGCCCGATTTATTTTTAGTATTGAATATTATGAAAATACGTGGTTCCAAGTATAAGATATTTGTTCCAAATCTTACGATACGAACATTTATATGGGTCTAACACCTTTAATTTCGATGTTACCAAATAGCCCCTTGGGTCTCAAATAGCCCCATCTTACGGTACTGAGTTATACTGCGGAAAAACCACGGAATAAACAAATGGGCATAGCGAAACTATAAGGGTTCCTAATAGTTTACTACGGAACCCTACAGACGGAACCTGCAAAAACCTAAGATAGTTCGCTACTTCGTTTGAAATTAAATATTCAACGGCATTCAAAAACACTACAATGGTACAAAAGCAGAAAGCATAACGGAAAATGTTAAATTAAAGTTGTACATCTCCTTCCGGTTTATTTGGTACTAATACATAAGCACTTGTCAATAGTGACCGTAATTTCAAAATCAACTCCTAAATTACATTCTGGTGGCACTAATTTATTTGGGTATCGTGATTTATGAGAGAAGCGGTAAGGTTGAGTTTAGTCTATCGACTAGCTAGGGTTTCCCAAAGTCTATCGAGTCAAATTCGGTAAAATCTAACGATAAATATTATAATATAACCCAGGGCCATGTCAACGTATTTACCACCTCATTTCTATACTTAGTCAGCCTACGTAGGTAGCCTAGTTGGTAGTGACCCTGCCTAAGAAGTAAAGAAATAACATTGAAAATCGGTTAACGGTTCTCCGAAATATCGAGTAACATATACAGAGTGATTGGTATTATGTTTTGTTAGATTGTTTACACGTTACTTTAATAAGATAAAAAAAATAGTACGTATCCCTTAACTTGGTAAAAAATTTGCAATTCATTTTAATTTTTGGATATTTTGTCCAAATACACCAAAAAATTAATTAAATCAAAATAGTCAGACTTCGTCAAAGAGAACAATGGCTTAAATGGTTCTAAATGGTCTATACTTACTTCACCTTAAAGCTTTGCATCGGTCTTACAATAACCCTGCATACAAAAAAAAAAAGTAGAATTGAGAGAAGGAGGAGGCTCCTTTTTTGACGTCGGTTAAAAACACGAGAGCGTCGCTTGACTCGGGAATACCCTAATAGTGGTTCGGGATTCCAAATGTGTTTGAAGGATTCATCTCATTTAGCAACAAATTGTTTCGTCTGGACTAGAATCCAGTTCGTTATCAACCCAGGTGTTGTTTACATTCACCGCCCACATACCGAATACCTATTAAATTAATCTAACTTAGTAGGTAGACTGGCTTTCTACTTGATATCCGAGAAAATAATATACAAGTACCTACCTAGTTCAGTTGTAATGAGTTACGCGATCGCGGCAAAATCGCGACGCACTCGCGGCGAATCGGTTACGGGCACGCGACGAACACGCCGCGCATACGCTTCGCTTTCAAATCGCTTGTAAATCGCAAGTGTAATAAGGCCCTAAATGGCACACCGCTTGCGTGCCGTGCACGTGCGCGTGACCAGCAAGCGGTGTGCCTGTGCGGTGGCTTGGCCTTAAGTACAGTAAGCTGCACAAAAAAGGTACCACGTTTCGACACTCAGTAGGAAGGTAATAAAGTCAAGGAATGGTGAACCAGGCCTGCTACCGCAAACACTGAAGTTCATAAATTTCGGGGATTTGTCTCTGTCACTCCAACGAAGACTTCATAAGAGTGACAAAGAAAAATCCCCGAAATTTGCGGATGTCGTAGTTCGCGGTAGGGCCGCTGATTTTTTGTTAACTGTACCTGCCTACTGCATACATACAGAGTTTCTATGCAGGAGGGCTCCTGTTTGTCTGCAGCTGACCGTACTATTCAGATGTCCACTCAATTTCTCAAAGGTTAGCTGGAAGACATCTGCATAAGTTCGTTCAACCGTTGAGTTTTGAAATATTCGGTGTACATTCAAGTGATTTACTATTACCACTACTACTTAAGTTGACTGGCAATGTTACGCTCTATGCCTGCCTTCCACTGCGAGCGGAACGGACTCATTAATGGCTCCGTTTCACGTTCATCGCTGGCCAAGTGCTAGTATGCAGTTGACGGCTGTGCCCGCCTTCCACTGCGAGCGGAACGGACTCATTAATGGCTCCGTTTCACGTTCATCGCTGGCCAAGTGCTAGTATGCAGTTGACGGCTGTGCCCGCCTTCCACTGCGAACGGAACGGACTCATTAATGGCTCCGTTTCACGTTCATCGCTGGCCAAGTGCTAGTATGCAGTTGACGGCTGTGCCCGCCTTCCACTGCGAACGGAACGGACTCATTAATGGCTCCGTTTCACTTTCATCGCCGGCCTAATGCTAGTATGCAGTTGACGGCTGTAAGTCGCAGCAGCGGTGTAAGTTGGCCATTAATGAGCCCGTTACGCTCGCAGTGGAAGGCGGGCATTAGAATTAGAATAAACATTTTCGCATCGACTAAATTACATTTGCCCTTTACTAAACTTTTCGTGCAAAAACTGTTCTGCATTTCAGTCGTTCATCATACTAAGAAAAGAGACGTAACACTAATATTCAGGCAAATTAGAAGATGCTAATAACTTAGTTCAGTCAAAAATCGACTTTATTAAATAAGTGAAAGAATTCAACTAGCGAATTTAGTAGAATTCCGTTGATCACGATTAATTCAACCATACAAACGATTGGCAACGCTTATTTTGTTTGGTTTCGTTGAAATTGCCACGATTTTACTTGCTTTCAATTTCAAAGGTTCACGCGTTCTCAAACTTTTATTATTTAATCGCATCTAAAGCTTTGGAAAGTTGGAACAATAGGTAGCAGTGCTTTCTATTTCAAAAGAGCTAAGAATACTAATACTAGGTCAGGCATAGATTGTACTGCTTGTGCTAATTTAGGTCACGCTTTGAAATAACTACTGTTAATTACAAAGTCTAACAAAAAGAGTAGGATCATAATCTTCAGCTGTCATTGTCAACTTTTTGCGGAGACATCTATCGGTATCGGTTTAGATCAGTTTTTGGGAGCGATTGGCTTTGGGTTTTACCGTAAAAATAGAAACAAACAGACACTTTAGACGTTGTTAACATGGATCTCAGTTGATTGATAGTGTCACATTAGGTAAGTACAACATACGGTGTGATAACGTGATACGGGCTTTTATTGAAACCGAGGAACGCGATCCAGATTTTTAGCTAAACTATGAACATTATTCAATCCCAAATCCTAGTTTTAAAAGTAATTAACTTTCTATAAAAGTTAATTGAGAAACAATGTACTTCAAAATGAATCGTTAATTTGCACTTGACAATGACAGATCGCAGCCACTCACAACGTTTGACCACAAAGCAGTAGACGCGGTACATTGATCGGTCAATTTAAATATTTGGGCATTTTTACTTCTAGGGACACCCAATTAGCTTAACTCTCACAAAAAACTTAACTTCGATGTCAGCTTTGTAACTTGAACTTAAAACCTTAAACCTTGAGTTCACGTACATCTATAGTTAAAATTATTGATATTTATACAATTAATTTATAAATAAATATTGGATGTCATATACCAAAGAAAAACCGAGCAAAAACATCAACGTCCGAGGTGGGAATCGAACCCACGTCACGTGCTGAGCTTTCGCGGCTGATGCCTGCACCGCTCGGCCACTCGGTCTTAGCAACCACCAGTCAAATTTTAATTATATGCGTATATGCAATCCCTTACAAGGCTAGGCGTCTTTGATATAATTTATATAGTATCAAAAGTAGTGTGACTACTGGGGAAAAAATAAAAGTAGAAATCAAAATATTTAGTTCATAAATAATTTCATTTGTGTTTTCACAATTATTTTATTGATATTTATTAGTAATGACGTAAAAATGCATCTGCCAACGTGTTTAATATGTGTCAAAGAAGTCAAATGCTATGGAAAGTCAGCAATATTATTTACACTTTTCTTATACAATAATTATAAGTGCGTAATTATACAATAATTATAAGTGCGTAAAGTATAGGAGTCTTCGCAAAGTAGCAGCACAAAACCACTTTTTATTCGATCTTATTTCTGCTATGTATTTATTTTTATTAAAACGCCACGTTTCCTGCATTTTGATAGATTAGATAGTCGTAGATACTTCTAATACTTCATAGAGTACCTATTTACTGAAGGCTTAACACATGATTGGTGGGACATTATGTAGTCGCGAGATAGACTTCCTCTTCTAACTAATGTATAAAAGAGGGACAGATAGTCTGCCGCCGCAAGATACAGTCGCTTTTATTTGTGCTAACTCTACTGGAGACATTGGAGTTCACACACGAGAACAATGGATCTAGACGTCTAATAAAGTTAAAACGAGCTAAGTATAGGCACAGTAACCTTATATTCGATGAATACTGGCGTCTAAATGTGTCGAGATATTCACAAGTCATAATAGGCACGCAATGCACAACTTTCCATATTTTTAAAGTCAAAATAAGCTGGCTTAAAGTCTAAATAACTGACTATTGGTAACGAGATGATTCCATTACACCCACTACCTTTTCCGCAATAACTCATATGTATGCATAAAATATAATTATTATCGGATTCAGTCTTCTAACCTAAACTGGTGTATTAGTGTCGTAAGGACATGACTGGGTGTTTCTATGCGATTTTTTTACGCGTTTTTATTGTTCATTCATTACCATCACCACTTTATCTTCCGTTTTATAAAAGCAAACGAGACTATTATGCCAGAATAGCCGACAAACATGCGTCTGATGCTACAAGATAAACGAAACTGACTCCACTATTTATATCAATAATTTGGGAATGGTAATGACTTGATTGTTGCGACAGAATAATCGCATAGAACTACCCGACTAATAAGTAACAGGAGCTGTCCTGTCACTTTTTACTCGCACTTTTTTGGGCGTGAACTTTTGCATTAAGCATTATCTGAAATTATTTTGATTATGACGACTGCTTTTGGATATTGGATTGTTAAACATAAAACAGAAGAATCAATTTACAGTCAAATGGCTGTTAGAACTACATGGGACTATTGTGTAACACTGGAGACTGATTTTACGATGGCTAGATAGACTTTATCTCGTGGACAAGCCTATTACTCTCATTTATTTGTGAAAACCTAGATAATAGCGCTTTATTTTGTACATGATGTGTTTAATTTGCTAAAACATCTATATGAAGACACGTCCGCATAGGTATATCCGATAAGTACATTATATTAAATATAATGTAGGTACTTATTCCGTAATTTCGCCAGGTATTCGCCTTATATGCATTCTTATAAATTTTATAAGAATGCATTTAAGGTGAATACCTGGCGAAATTACGGAATAAACGGCGGCGCAGTGAAACTACAACTGTTTACATCCATTAGACAATAGCAATGGCGGTTAAAAGGTTAACGGTAACTTCACACGCGTTTCCGGTACCCGTACCATGAGTTAGCAAGCAACGTTTAGGTATTGTTCGGGAAATATTATTTAACAGCCTCATATCTTAGGGCTTGTCCATTAATTACGTCGTACTGTATAGGGGGAGGGGGGGATAAGAAAAGATCACCAATTATCACCATATTGTCATCGGAAAATACACGTGTAATTTTTTGTTATTCTCTGCTGACAGCATTATAGCTAGTAAAAAAAAATCTATACTGTTTTAAAACAGTTTTTTGGTACAGAGGCTCTAATGCGAGAAGTGGGTCATTTTACGTCAGGTCCAAAACTTCGGAGGGCCATCTGTACTAAAAAACGTCGTACGAGACACGTGCACAAACGTGTTTTTCGCACTTGTGTCATAATGTACTATTAAATGCAACTAGATACCCTGAACTGAGTTTTATAACTTCGCGGAAATTAACTCGTAGTCGGCAAAAAATGTTGTTCTATCACGTGTGCTCAATAAAGTACGTAAATTCAAGTGTTATCAAAAGAGGACTACTTAAGTAGGGTTTGCAATCCGGATAATCCGCTATTCGGATTATCCGGATATCCGCCAAAAATAACATTCAAAATTATCCGGATAGTGAATCTCTAAATATCCGAATAACGGATATTTTTAGCTAAACAAAAATCACAGTTCAAACTATTTTTACTACCTTTTCAAATAATTATAATGTGTAAGAATACGCAGACACAAGTACACAACGTGATGCAAATCTGTTAACGACCGAAGTTGCCATGAAATTTATGATCGAAAAACTGTCGCAAGGGCGAAGCCTATTATCAATGAAACTTGTGGATGCACTCAAAGAAAGAATTTCTCAGCTCAGACAGTCAGATGTTAGTGCTACTCTGAAATATCTTCATAACCCCTGAAATTACTATAAGGAAGGTTTATCTGAATATCCATTTGAAAATCCGACCAATGTCTGCATCAAAAATACCATAATAAAATTAAATGGTGCTCAAACTCAAAGCGACCACGACTCTGATACACCACGGACGTCGAATCGAGACAGTCGAACCAATGGCGAGGCGGCTACACCTGGTACATCTCTAACGGTGAAGAAACAACTACAAACTGAAATTAAGAAAGCATTGTCCGCAGAAATATCTAATACATCCACACAGCACTGTAATCTGGACTTGGACACCCAAATAAACGTTGAAATGGCTTTGTTCGACAGTGGCGGTAAAAGGTCTGAATCTTTGGAACGTGCTTACAACGCCCTGAGAACAATACCACCAACTAGTGTAGAAGCGGAAAGAGTATTTTCTGCAGCTGGATATTTATGTATTCATAATATTCATATAAGGTCTAGAATGCAACATGACTCTCTAAATGCCTTAAACTTTCTTAGATCGCACTACCAGGCGCTGAAACAGGACGAGTAAAAATATAACGAATCAATAAGAGTTGAATATTCTGATTTCTATTGTCGATGATTATTTGAGGTCGTAGAGATAATTTTGTTGATTTGTCCTACAGTTCGTTAATTGTTTTCATATACTTGTTGATTCTGTTTTTGTTGATTGTTTGCATTCGTATATAAAAAAAAATAATGAAAAATAAAACGGTAAAATGTTCTTTGGATTTTAAGTAATGATAGTACCAAATACTATAATTTTTAGTTGGTTTAATGATGATTGTTCTGTGATAATTTTTGTAGTGAAATAGGATTGAAACATTTATGAGGCGGTTTTTATTAACACTTTATTAATATCTTTATATTTATAAAAATGTTGAAATAGGTATGTGCAACATATCGATTTTAGATATTTTATACAACTGTTTTTATATGATTATAATGATGCTTTCGTTGATTGATTAGGTTAATAATTATATGATCGTTAATTTATCATCAAAAATAAAACAATGTTATTTCATTACATGCACTTTTAAATGACTGACATGTTTTAAAATGTTTAATGTTAATTATCACTCTTATGTTGACGAATTATACCCGTTATAATCATTTTGTAGTTTTATTTTATCACTATCCGAAATTATCCAAAATATCCGGATATTCGGATAATATAAATTTGACTATCCATATTATCCGGATATTAAAAATAGGCGGATATTGCAAACCCTATACTTAAGCAATAAATTAACGTCATATTGGCTCGGTTTGGGGTCCTGAAAATATCACCAAATATCACCATGAGTCTTGGAGTGGAGACCGCGAACGACTCGCCCGGTGGGCCGCCCTCCCGCCAGATGGACCGACGATCTAAAGAAAGTGGTGGGAAGTGGTTGGATGCAGAGAGCTGAGGACCGAGTATGGTGGCGCGAATTGGGGAAGGCCTATGTCCAGCAGTGGACGACTATGGGCTGATGATGATGATGATCACCATGAGGGGGTCTAAAATAGGCCAAAATTGTATGACGTGATTAATGGACAAGCCGTTACTTACGACCTTTTATTTTGCGTCATTAACAATAGAACTGCAATTAGAACTTTGTAAGTGTTAACGCATAATATTTCTCGAACTATACTCAATACGTAAAGTGTAATTGCTAAGATAAATTAACGTTACATACTTGATTAAGCTGAGCATACATTTCGAATATATATCGTCCTATAGTGTAGACACTGGCAGTATCATACTGCAAATGTAGCAATCAGGTCAATGCAATCAGGTTTTGGCAGACTCAATTAATTTATTATCAAGATAATTAAATGAATTATCGAGTAACATAATACCTGCACATCACTGGTTTTTTAAGGGATAGACAATGCGTTACGTATTCAATACAGTTAGCTCACACCGCCAACTCTTGGTAAACACGGAGTAATATAGGAATTTAATGACACCTTTTTGCCGCCAGTTCAAGCGTTACATACATCCGTGACAAACATAACCTTCCTTATTATTCATCATCATCATCATCATCATCATCATCATCATCATCATCATCAGCCTATGTTAGTCCACTGCTGGACGTAGGCCTCTCCTATTAACTATGCGTATATACGCATTAGGAGGTAAATGCTCATAATCGCCACGCTGTGCCCAGCGGATTAGCGATCGCAGTAATGTGTCCACTATGATGACGCTGCTGGCCATCATCAATCTTGTAAAATGGTCAGTGACACTTCAATCCCTTAGTCGACTCTTACGACACCCGCAGGAGGAGTTGGGGTGGTAACAAATGTATTCTTACTGCCGTCACCACACGGCATCCTTATTATTATGTCGGCACTTCATAGAAAAATCGTTTAAATGCCAGTCAGTCATTTGCTAACTAATGATTATAGCCACCTAATATTTATGTTTAGCCTATGTGATCTTTTTGTTTTCTGGTTGACTGGTAGAGAATGCCTTAAAGCATTAAGTCCGCCACTTGTACCCATTTGTATTGTGCAATAATTCAGTAAAGTTTAAATAAATAAAGCGACAGTAGACATAGACTATCTGTCCCTCCTTTATAAACATAATAAGAGAGGGAATGACTATGTCGCGGCGACATATTATAAGCGGGAATCACACTTGGTCGTTCGCCGCAGTCGGTCGGCGAGGTTGCCGAGAAACCGTCATGTTTGCATGTTTTGTTTTTTCTATTCTCGAAAACCACCCTTTCGATAATCTGTACTGTACATACGAAAAGGGTATAAATTCCAGCTCCTTTTATCGGTGAATCCGTTTTTATTTTTGGATTTTAGCCTTTTTTTTACAGCATTTTTAATTTTCAGTAATACATAATTATGAAAGTTAACCTAATTAAACCACTGTAACTTTGTGTGTAGACGTTCAAAACTGACACAAAAAATGCAGCGTAGTTACTAATAGACAGGCTATATTACCAATAACAAAAAAATTACATTCAGAACTAAAAATCCGAACAAAAATGACATTGATGAAAAATGGCAAAAAAACACTATTTTGCAGAAAACTACATTTCTCTTGAAAAAATGCAGATATTATCATCATTTTTTTAAATTTTATTCTTATTCCTTACTTAATTTCAAATCAAATCACCAACCAAGTTAAATTGCCGCAAAAAAAACTTGCTCAGTTGTGAACTATAAAGACCGGATTGTCTCTTTTACACGGGAGCGCTTGTAGTTTGACAATTTCTATAGCCATCAGACATTTCTATTGCTCATCGTTTCCTCGCTCGCGGTAGGATCAGTGCCTTATAACTATATACTCACAATGTAAGCTGTTTTAATATCATGTGTGCTTGCATGTTTCACTTCAAACGAACAGCCAAACACGCGATAACGTCTAAATTGTCTAACAGTTACATCTAGATTAGCAATTACTAACTTTTATTGAATCATTTACTCCCATTTACGTAAAATGTTACGCGGTAGAAGAAAAAGTTTCTTGTTTACATTAAATTGTTTCCCGTTCCTATAAATTATACATATTATGTATATAACTATTACAAACCGTTGATTGTTAACCATATCTGAATTCAATTCAAGTAAGTTAAATATAACCTAAATAATAAATGAAAAAATTGGATAAAATCAAATCAAAATTTAATAAGGCAGTAAGAATAGAACACAATATGTCACAATCCCAAATCTTGCCGTGGGAGGCATAATACTCGTAAGGCACTGGTCTCACCGCGAGCTACTAAGCTATGAACTATCGGCTATAAACACGAACAAAAGATACGCACTCCCGTGTAAATAAAAGAGACACGGCGATACTAGCCCAGCTATCACCGCCGGGCGAGTATCGCCGTGTCTCTTTTATTTACACGGGAGTGCGTATCTTTTGTTCATGTTTATAGCCGATATAGTCCATTATATTACGGAAAAAAAGTTCACATTCGGATACCAGCACCAAATTTTAGTATGTTGTTAAATATGTCATTCTGTATCCAAAACTGCCGGGAGACACTCTCTCAAAGGTCAAGATCACCAGTAATGACGTCATCAAAATGCTTAGTGCCTGATTTCAAAAAGCGCTTATTTGTTCATCAACCGCCCAACGTATACCATAATGT
The DNA here is from genome assembly GCA_025490895.1 of Thaumatotibia leucotreta. Lineage (NCBI taxonomy): Eukaryota > Metazoa > Arthropoda > Insecta > Lepidoptera > Tortricidae > Thaumatotibia > Thaumatotibia leucotreta. Next base: position 32,476 of record JALPQI010004171.1, read on the forward strand.
GTGGTATCAATAGAAAGGTCATTAAATATTCTCTAACTTTGTCTTTTCGTGTTATAGCGTACATCTATAAATAAAAAAAATATCGTTGAAAGAATAAAAATATTTTTTTACTCTTTTCGTACAATGTACATTTCATCAGGAAACAAGCGGTATTAGCAAAAAATATTGTTCTACATAATGTAGTCAAACTATTATCCTAAAATATACCGTTTAAATCATCGAAATTGGTTGAAAATAAACAAAGTTATGTCATTTTCTACATTCCGCGGCAAACGCCATACACACGACATCCGCCCGCCCGCCAGTTCGAAAATGTAAATTGCACCCAAACTATGCAATTGATTTATACTAATAAGATATGAACTAAAAGCCAATTAATTATACAAATACTAGTTGTTTTAAAAATACTGTTATTATTAAAATAAAATACATAATTAAAAAAAAACCAAATTGAAAGACATAAGTACTTAGAGTAAGGTAGAAAAAAGGTAACAAATGAATAATAATAAGTTCTAACTATCAATAAAAGAATATTATGTAAATATTTCAAGGTTTTATTTGGAACAGTAAATTCTGGAGTAAGTTCCTTCACATACACAAAGAAGAATGCAATTTAAAACGTTTTTTACGCATATGCCACCGTGGACAAGGCACAAGTTCTTTGCAACTTGCAGTTACATCAGGAATCGTCTTCCACAACTGGGATATAGACAAATACTTTCTCTTATTTTTTCCAGCTCCAATCGCATGGATCAATTTTCTTGTGGATAAGGCAAGGCACTTCGTCCATATCTTCGTTTGTTTGTAGAATGGTCCGCTTCAGATTATGAGTCACTTTCAGTGCATCTTTAGTTGGTGAGATCATAAATTAAGGTGAGATGCTTTCGATAGCTTTATATTTACAGGGTGGAAAGGGACGACGTTCCTTCCCGCTACCGACCGAGTCTACCAACCATTACGATGAACTTTCAGTATGGGACCAACATCGAAATATTAAAAAAAAAATGAACCCCTTATACAAAGTGAGTGGTAAGTTAGAGTTCAATAGTATGGAAAAGTAAATTTTCCATGTACGCTTTCGATGTTGGTCCCATACTGAAAGTTCATCGTAATGGTTGGTAGACTCGGTCAGTAGCGGGAAGGAACGTCGTCCCTTTCCACCCTGTATATGAAAACATTCCGTCTGCCTATAATTAATTGTTATATCATTTGTAGTCTCTCCGGACATTCGTCGTCCAAGTGGTGGACGGTCTTCCTCTTTCCCTCTCTCCAGTAGCCATGGACAGATAGTTTACCACGACATGACTATCCGGTCGGCGAAGGACGTGACCTTACCATCTTAGCTTATTTTTACAACCTTGAAACTCCTCCTTGAACAACCTTGAAGCATGTATGCTTGTTGTGAACTCTGGCCGTGAGCGTGAATCCTCGTAGCAGACGAAGTATGCGATTAGAAGCAATCCCAGATATTTCAGCAATGGATGGATCGCTTAAAAAAATAATCAAACTTACCTACAGGCAAAGTTTCTTCACACAAGCTAACAATATGAAGCACGATACTGAGCACGGAAAACCTTTTTCAGGGCAAGCAGCTTACATCAGTTCGTAACAGCAGAATTGTTTCAACTAATAATTCATAGTTAGCTGTTAAGGTCACGTCCTTCGCCGACCGGACAGTCATGTCGTGATAAAAGTTATCTGTCTATGGCTACTGGAAAGAGGGAAAGAGGAAGACCGTCCATCACTTGGATGACGAATGTCCAGAGAGACTACAATTGATATAACAATTAATTATAGCAAGACGGAATGTTTTCATATAAAAATAGAGCTAACTAAATAGCGGTAAAAACTTTATGTTCACATAATACCTTGTAAACTGTGTGGAAGCATTAAACGATTGAGTATTGAGTATTGAAAGCATCTCGCCAACTAAAGATGCACTGAAACTGACTCAACATCTAAAGCGGACCATGCTATAAGCAAACGAAGATATGGACGAAGTGCCTTGCCTTATCTACAAGAAAATTGATCCCTGCGATTGGAGCTGGAAAAAAGAAGAGGAAGTATTTGTCTATATTCCAGTTCCATTATGGAAAACGATTCCTGATGCAAGTGCAAGTTGCAAAGAACTTGTGCCTTGTCCACGTTGGCGTATGCGTAATAAACGTTTTAAATTGCACTCTTCTTCGTGTATGTGAAGGAACTTGTTCCAGAATGTACGGTAATAATTTGCTGTTCAGAATAAAACCTTGAAATATATACATAATATTCTTTCATTGATAAGTTATTATTATTAATTTGTTACCTTTTTTTATGTTACTCTAAGAACCTATGTCTTTTAATTTAGTTTTTTTCTTAAATGATGTATTTTATTTTAATAACTACAGTATTTTTAAAACAAGTACTATTTGTACATTTAATTGGCTTATAGTTCATATCTTATCAGTATATATCAATTGCATAGTTTGGGTGCAATTTACATTTTCGAACTGGTGGGCAGGCGGATGACGAATGTATGACGTGTGCCGCGGAATACAGAAAATGACATACCTTTCTTTATTTTCAATCGATTTCGATGATTTAAACTGTATATTTTAGAATAATAGATTGGCTACATTTACGTAGAACAATATTTTTTTCTGATACCGCTTGTTTCCTGATGAAATGTTCGGTGTACGAAAAGAGTAAAAAATATTTTTATTCTTTCAACGATATTTTTTTTATTCCTAGATGTACGCTAAAACACAAAAAGATAAAGTTAGAGCATATTTAATGACCTTTCAATTGATACTACACAAAATGGTGTACGTTGGGCAGTTGAGGAACAAATAAGCGCTTTTCGAAATTAGACAGCAGCCATTTTGAGGACGTCATTACTGGTGACCTTGACCTTTGAGAGAGTGTCTCCCGGCAGTTTTGGATACAGAATAACATATTTAACAACATACTAAAATTTGGTGCTGGTATCCGAATGTGAACTTTTCCCATACATACGTTGCCGTAATATAATGGACTAATAGTTCATAGCTTAGTAGCTCGCTGTGAGACCAGTGCCTTAGTAGCTCGCGGTGAGACCAGTGCCTAAGAATCGACTAAGGGATTGAGGCGTCTGTGAATGTGAATACTGGATTATAGAAGACTGATGATGGGCAGCAGCATCATCATATTCAAGACACTATTGTGATCGCCATCTCGCTTGCTCAGCGTGGCGATTATGAGATTTTACCTCTTAATGTGTCCATATACACGCATATTCGCATAGTTAATAGGAGAGGCCTACTTCGAGCATTGATGACGTGATGATGCCAAATCAAAATAGAAGATGAAGCCAGTTCTCTCGATTATCTGCGTATTTTAACCTCGTCCTGCCCAATGTGATTTATAAAGGACATATTCGATCGTTTAGAACAAAAGAAAAGCGATTATATTTTCGAACTCATTAGGTTTCAATTTCAAAAGCTCTAATTTAGTATACGGGCAGGACGAGGATAAAACGTCTTTCATTTATGCACATACATAAATTTTTAATCTTTAGATTTTCAAAATAACTTGACAACCATAAAAATATAGCAAAAAAATCTGTCGACTTGAGAACATATTCCGACTTGAATGGATTGATGCAATTTTAGGCAATTTCAAAATTATTTTTTTACAGATATTAACGCTAACTGGTTGACTTCAATACTGTTTTCCTATTTTGTTACCCACTTTTAGGTATATTGTTAAGGGCACATTCAGTCAGTTCCATATATTTTTGTAACTATGTATTACTTCTCCTTTTCAGAATACCTAGGAAATAATTATAGTGTGCACGTTTCAGAGAAATGCTAAAATACTATTAGAATATCTACTCACGAAACAGGCACAGTCACCATCAGACCTTTATTGCCGTAACGATAGAGGCATGTTCATCAGCAGGCTTAGCACATGATTGGTGCGACAGTATGTCGCCGCGAGATAGATGTCCCGTCTTTCACTAGCTATATTAACAAAAGAGGGACGGATAGACTATCTCGCACTCGCAGCGAGATACTGTCGCGCCAATCATGTGCTAAGCATACAGAACGCTCAAAAGTATCTACTTTTGACCGCTCCGGAGCCTACGATATATCTGATGGCGACTATACGACGTTTCAAAACTGCGGTCGTAGACAAATCTGCTAGGTATCTATTATTAGTGACAAACAAAGGTGTAATTCAGATAAGTGACACCAATTGGCATTGAACGAAAATACGGGCTCGCCATCGCCACCGAGTCATTGCCGGCACTACGGTAGTTGGATGATTGACAAGTTTTAAAGAGGCGTATTCTACTTTAAAATGTTATACCGATTTTAGTATAGCCAAATAGTGATTATTTTGCAGTCGGTTAAAAAAAGAATCATCTAAATCGGTTAGCGTGATATTGAGGTCCATTTGTCGTACACATGCTTAACCCTTAAATGCATAGTGTACGCTGTATCGTACATAACCAAAACGTAGTTGGTGTTTGAAAACTAGATAATTACTGAACTTAATATACTTTAACCTAAAAGTAAACAATATTTGCATATTTTATCATGCACGATTTTGCGAAAAAATGCATAATGTATGTCCACAGATTTTTTTTTCTATTTTTGTCGTGTTTGTAACGCCATTAGGTAAGCACATTTTAATTTTGGAACTAAAAGAAAAATTCATGCATTTAAGGGTTACCTAATGCAAATTTAAGACTTATATGGTTTTCTCATGGATGCCATTGTCAGAACTGGACCAAATTAAAATGGGACCAATCAGTAAGCATCAGCTTTCATTCATCAAAATCGGTTTACTCAGTCGAAAGTTCTGAGGTGACAAACATTAAAAAAACGTACAGTCGAATTGAGAACCCCCTCTTTTTTTTAGTCCATTGATGAAAATCACGAATTCACGAAAATCAGCATTTTCGACCATTGGGACTATTGGGAGCTCGACAGCTTAACTGTATAGGACCAGAGTTTTTTCAAGTCTCTCATGTTGGTTCCATGGAAAAAGTTAATCAGTATAATCATCATTATCGGTTATCACTTATTAGGGTTCCGTACCAAAAAGGTACAAACCCTTATATTACGAATCTGTTCGTCGGCCTGTGTCGTTGTTAATATCTCGAGAACCACTGAAGCTATAAATTTGCAATAGTTTCGAAAAAAACTTCACCTATCCAGTGTTTTGTAAGGAATACTCAGAGATCGGTCCACCTGAGTTACAAAAATATACGTTTTGCAATGTTACCTTCCGCTTATAAATTGTAATTGCATTACCTATTTAGGTTTGTCTAATGCGACAGAGCTACATATTAAAGGGCAGGCATAGCACTCGTGCAAGTTTATAGCATGTAGCAATGGCAAGCCTAGCACGATACGAATCTGACCCCAACGTACAGTACAGAGTGGGAGCAATAATAAGTCCCTTAGGTTATCACATCACTGACATTTGAATGCGACACATATTTTAGCTCACAATAGGTACAGTCGTGGATATTGATTTATGTTATGTACCATTTCGCATGTACCTTGCTTGTCAGAGTGATAACAATTTGAGGCTTCTAGCGACTTTCATATCGATTGTCACTGCGACAAAGTCCGAAATTTCCTATAAGTAGGTATACTTTAGTGTACATATCTACTGTGTGTTTTAAACAGAGCATAATAACTTTAGATTAGACTATACCTTATGTCGGCTATGAATATATTTTTGTTTTTGACGATTTTATAGATGCCGCATATTGAGATACTACTTATTTAACAATATTTCAATGAGTCAAAGTTACATTTGAAGAAAAAGACAATGTGCGTAACTTTCGGTACCACGAAAGCATTTAGCTACATAGATAAAGTCGACCTTATATGCAGAAGAGTAAGGCGTTGACAGTACCTATATTATGTGTCAACGCCAACTGTTTACTTCCGTAGTGTTTAGCCCGACCGCTCGTTTACCCCTTCGGAAATCACTTCAACGAATAGCATCCCGTCTGGTTTAAAGCCATAAAAGTAAGAACTCACCGTTACGTTAACCACATTTAGCCAAGCATCTTAAGACCATTCGATCGACTGAAATATCGATTTCCGAAAAAGAGTATGTGCACAACTACACACATACAATTCTACCAAGTCGCACATTTGCTTACTATGAATAACGCTGCAATCCAAAATAATACCTTAATGTAGTACGAATTATATAGCACTTCAAACATAGAACTCAATTTACAGTACAGTCGCTATCGTATAGCGGCCACAGTGCTCGAAAATATCTGAACTGCTATCTAACTATCTGCACTTTAACGCAATGAGTGGCAATGACAATAGAAGCCTGTTCAGATTTTTTTTGTGAGCGCCCCAGCTTCTCCGATATTGACGCCTATTATCATTAACAACGTTATATCTCAAGATACTAGCTTGTCGTAACTTGAATTGTAATAATGAAGCACTAGAATTCAAAGTGTAGGCGTGTACTATTTCGGAATATAGCGTTGTTCATGATCATGATAAGCAACGATATATCTAATGGCACCTGTACAAAACGGCCGTATTTTGGATTGCGTCGTTATTCATGTTCATAATAAAGATATTTATAAACCTACCGTTATTGCCACCAATACTGGAACTAGATCCTTTCTGCCAGATACTGTGTTGTGTCCGCAGGCTGTTTAGTTCCGCTGAAACAAATTAATCGATTAAAATATATTCAAAACCTGAGCTTCATGGGACATTACACAAATAGATCTAGACCCACGAGATCCTTCATTAAGGCACAGTATAATAAATAATACTTAAGGCTTGTGTTGTGTTGTAAGTATAAAGCGACCATATTTATATATATTTATACATAAGAAAGCTCAAAGTCACCCAAAGGTTAATGGGCTATGATAGGAGTCTATCTACGAGATCGTATTAGAAATGAGGCCACCCGCAGCAGAACGAAAGTAACCGATATAGTTCTCCGAATCGCTAAACTGAAGTGGCAGTGGGCGGGGCGTATTGCGCGTAGAACCGATGGCCGTTGGTGCTCGAAAGGTTCTCGTGTGGGGGCCACGTACCAGAAGGCGCAGCGTGGGTAGGCCTCCCACAAGGTGGACTAATGACCTCGCAGGAGTCTGCTGGATGCGGGTGGCGCAGGACCGGTCTTTGTGACAATTTTTGGGGAAGGCTTATATATATTCACGTGGACGTCTTTCGGCTGATATGATGATGATACATAAAGATACCTACATACTTAAATACATGGAAAGCCAACCATGACTAAAGGCCAAGCCACACCATGTGCATGTACAACAAGTGCACATGCGCGTAGTGTGCACGTATGTAGCTTTTTTAAGGATCGGCAGCTTTTCGATGCCGGGTCCACCCTATCAATACAGGCCTAGGTACTAGGTACCGCGAAAATTTCGAGGATTTTTCTCCGTCACTCAAACAAAGGCGTCATTAGAGTAAGAGAGACAAATCCTCGAAATATACGAATTTCGTTTTTCGCGGTAGGACGTAGGACCGCAGGTCACCGAGTATGTCGCTGTTGCTATTGCAGAATGGAAATGGTTTAACTTTACTATTATTAATCTTTTAAACGCCTATCTCGCAATTCTCGCATCAAATTGTGACATACACGCCAGTATCTCTACTAATGATAATGAACAACGAAAAGAAACCTTATCTGTCAGCAAGACGGTTACTTTAACAGCATACTCGATAACCATTTTAGTGGCTGCTGACGTTGACTGATGGTAGGCAGGACAACACACGGCCACTTTAATGGTTCTTGGCGTTGCAAATGTTAATAAAATTTACTGTAGTGTAACGTTGAAGTTTCTGTTGAAGCTTTTGAGATGATATATTATGTACATACGTGCTGAATTTAGTCAATGATGTTATGGTTTCTTCGTTGCTGATTAATCTTGCTGAATGGAATGGAATGATGCTGTGCAGACTACAGATTATTTCATGTTCAACTCTCATTCGTGCAAATCTTGGGAATTTCTCAAGTAGATGATTTATTGTTTGTGTGTTTGTTAATTATCTCGCCGAGATTCGCCGGAACCTACGGAGGCTGAATTAAAATAAATCCTAAAGTAGCTTACTGCCAAAACACCGAAATCCCTCGGATTGACGCAAAAGCGGTTTTATACGAAATACAGAGAGAAACTAAGCCTTTATAGGATTATTCCGTCCGGTTTCTAACCGCGTTTTCCTTTTCGAAAACGTGCGGTCAAAGTCCAATCACATTTTATTTAGGTACGTTTCGTATTATACGCATTTAGTCTTATTCTTATATTTTTATTTTAATAATTGATTTACATCCCCCAATTACAGTCATCGCGTAGTTCCCCGAACGGGAAACTACTCTCATTCTCATTCAACATAAATACGAGAATCGCATGCAAATTCTTTAGTACACCAATTTGCAACAACACTGGTCAAAAGTAACAAAAAGTATGTCAACATTTTACAGTTTCACAGTTAAAACAATCTGTTTTAGTAACTATGTGGAGTTACTAAAACAGAGTGATCTAGTTAACAATGCGTCGTGTGTTGTCCATCTTTCCATTTATCCAAGGTTCTACTTAACTGCCCTTTACGTAAGTTCCAGTTAAGTTATTTAACGTCCTTGCTTGTGGCAAAGACAGGTATAATGAAGACTGTCAAACCTTTATAACCAGCAAACATTTTGATTTCCCAAGAAAAATTATAAGGCATTTAAATAAGTAAGTAAACACATATTTTGTATGTAAGTTAGCTTAACTCCATATCACTCTAACTATAAATTTACACCAACTTCAAAATCGTACATGGTATGTATTGATACATATGATACTGTACTTATGATAGCATAAAGAACAGTGTAGGTCAATGCCACGTTCCTTGAATGCATGGACAGATGTGTGGTGTTAGCATCTAGAAACTAGACACATGTACAGTCTTTTTCACAATTCCAGTATAAATATATTATATAAACTATACATCAGATAAAATTACCTCAATCCATTTCCTCAGGCATAAAAAAGGACAGCTAACATTTACCTGACACCAATATTTTATTTAGGCATGGCGAAACAGATCCATACAGTCATCTTTTTGCCAAGGACCACAAGAACAAACCTATGAAAATTTCAAATTTCATTACTGGTAATGAAAGCAGGCTTGAACATACTGGAGAGCAGAGTTTATTGGAAAATAGTGGTATTTCCCTCTATCATTTTTGAGGGAAACAGAAACATACAAATTTCTATTATTTGCTTTATCAAACCAGGTCAGAGTTCAAGAGAGGCACCACAATTTATAATGACTTCATCTTTTATACAAAATGCAATATTGTAGGAACACAATTGATAGTCAATATTATTAAAGTGTCTCTGATTGTGGGTAGAACAAAACATTTGACCATTCTCCTTGACTGGCTTACTATGGTGTGGGATGTATGCATTTGAAAGTGATTTGTGTGGGCGGCTACTGTGCTGTCTAATTTGAGACAGATGTTTGGCACAAAATGGTACATTGCTGCTTCTCCAATTTATACTTATTTAGCTTCAATAACAGCTCTATTGGCCTGGCCACGATATTGGTCTAAGGTGATCAGTAGGGCGAAAAACCATATGTCCAAGAAGAAGTTCTGATATTGGCCTTCCAACATATGGATTCACTCGCCATGTCACGGCTATGCCGTAAGATCCTACCACTAGAGAATGAAGCCAGTCTTATGTCCAATACCATGCTTGGCATCTTTGTACAATATACTACTAGTCACGTAAGTACTGGTAAAAAATTATTCACACAGTATGGTTATATTCTTATCCTCCACTATTACTATTATTCTGATCCTAATCTTTCCAGTTCCCAACTGGATTTGGTTTTTAAAATGTATATAATTCTTCAGAGATAGGATGAGATCCGCAGCCTCCAAAACCTAGTTGTTAGTGATCTTGCCTATAAATAGGGTTGCCAAGCATCTGGATTAAGATGGACATAGGCATCTTGAAGGTGTGTCCGGCTAAAGTATAGGGCCTGGATAAATCCTGGTTGAAGTATTTTTTTGTGTTGTGAATGGACATTTGTTGTTATTATTAAAGCTATGGGTATTACTATGTACCTAAATATGTATCTGCAGCACCTGCCTTGACAATCAGATAGTTTTGTGACACAAAGCACTACACATGAATTACTTTTATTATGACCATTCTATGACATCCTGATTTATTAATGTTCTAGTTGCAGAAACAATGGAGGTTTTTTTGTTTTACTCTTACAACAATGCAGAGTTGTTGCTATCAGTGAGTGAATCATTATGCAAATTCTAGTGCCAAAATAACATACTGGATTGTATGTTTTACGAATTGGACCTAATCATGTAGTTAGAGATTAGATAACTAAATGGAATGGAAGCCATACATGAAACCGCCTACATTTTTTTTCTGTTTTGCTCTAAGGTTGACTGGTAGAGAATGCTCTGTGGCATTAAGTCCGCCTTTTGTACAATAAGATTTTCTTTTGTGCAATAAAGATTAAATAAATAAATAAGCTTAGTTAGGGTCCCATTATAAGCACTTACAGTTGGGATTAGTTCTGCAAAAAGGAACCAATCCACACAAATTGTCATTTTAATTAATACCTTAAATCAAAACAAACAAGTCAATCTTTAAAATGATAAATTCATGTGGATTGGTTCCTTTTTGCAGAACTACTTCCAGTTTAAAGAAACTATTTTAACTAGATATTGTTTACCTTTTTGCTACATGGTATAGATGACAGTACTCTTTAACAGTATGATATATAATCCGAAGTATGTAAAATTAATATTTAAATATTATTGTGAGTTGTGAGGAAATCTTTTGATCATTATCAATCTGAATTAAGAGTAGACAAAAAGCATAAAAATAAAGCATTACCTCTAGTTTCTTGTAAGTCTTTATTCAGTCTTTCATTGGTCATCTTCAAACTCGTTATCTGGTCCAGGAGGTATGTCAACAGTCTGCTGCCAACCTGACTCCCAGACAACCCTGAGCTGCCATCCGATACTGAGTCCACCTCTCCGTTAGCCGGCCGGGCTATATCAGGCAGTCCTTGCACGCAAGGATCGCTGTATCTCCGCGCACACTCGTCCTTCTCATTGGTATTCATATCACTATTGGAATTCGTGTCGCCGACTGACGTAACTATAGGCGGTAGACTCGCGAAGTCTTGACTGTCTGAGCAATTCTTTGGTTGGAAATAATTGGTGTTCAGTGGGGTGCTGTTGGGCGTGCTGCAGTCTTCAGGCTTCTCATTGCGGCGGCGCGGCCGTGGCCTCTGTACCTGGACACTCTTGTTCACACTCTGCACGTAACGGTATTCAGGAGGATAAAGCGGCATCGCAGGAGTGCAGTAGGTAGGCGGCGTAGGCAGTGACATTGGCTCGGCGTAACCGAACATGTTAAACCTAGGGTCGTAACCCGGCGCGAACTGCGAGCCACAATTCATATTCGGTGTCATAAAAGAATCATACGTATCCATACTAGGGGTAGATTCCTGTATATGACACATAGTTTTATCCAACCATTTCGATAAATATGAACCTTTGCTTCCTCTACATTTTTTCCGCTTTCCCAGGGGACTGTTTTTATTCGCATTACCGTTCACTTGCACTGGCGTAGAAGCCATTTGATCGTACACAAATAAGCACAAAAAGTCTCCAAACAAAGAAGCACTTATAATTATTATCTCATCGTTGCCCACACATCAAACCTTGTTTAGTATTCACGACCGAGAAAAAACAAATAATAAATAATTAATTCAACGACCGAGCGAAGGAACGAACGACTATTCCTCGATTCAATTTCGATTGACCGACCAATGACATGACGTTTATCTGAAACTGTCACAATCACAATCTGACATTTTTGACCTCAATGAGGCGTTCATTCATTCGTGGTCAACTCATGACGTGTTTCTTAATAAATAATTATTATTGAAGCTTCTTTTGAACTTATTCTTATATTCTCTTAATATTGTATCTATTGCCATAACAATTATATTTGCAGCAAGGTAGTTAAACACGTACTCATGATTATTTATTCGTTGTGCCAAGAACTAGTCTCACAAAAACTTAGTAATGTGGCCAGGATAAAAAAACGAAAATTAATCACAAATAAGTTTGCAAATGTATTTCTAATGGAGACATCATAATAAGAACGATGTAACTATTTATTAAGAATAATTGCAAAAAATATTGTTTGACTAGCTTTGTTCAGCCATCTATCGTCTTACAATTACACTAAACGTCAAAAGTTTTAAACCTGTTTACTAGATGGCGCTGTGGAAGATGCGGCCAAAGACCAGTTTCTCAGTACGCTGTTTTTTAATGTCTGCAGTTTGGTCCAAGCAGTCCAATTATATAAATTATTAGAAATTAGAGTCTAGTTACCTTATTTAAGTAAGTACACTACCGTTTCACCTCGGTGGCCACAATAAAATTTAGTTACCTACACAAGATTGTTGTTTTGACAACATTTCCGGTTATTCCCCAGAGGTTCTAAGGGGTCTATATCGAATCGCATAAAAATATTGTTCCGAATATTATGTCGCATAAGAATTTTACGCCAAAAATTGTTTCGCCGAATTATTGTTTCGCATATTTTTCATGTGTCGAAGTTTTTGCGCCTAAAGTTGTCTGTCCGAAACATTATTCATCCTAATGCTTATTGTGTCTAAGATTCCTTTGCCGAAATTGTATTATGTATAAGTTTGATGATCCTAATATTATACATTCTAAAATTGCTGCTAAACATAACGCCTACTTAAATGAAATACGATCCGCCAACATGTCGACGGAGCCCCTAGCGGGGCTCCTATTTCCGCTCTAAGGGACAAAAGATACCTAACGAACCTATCCAGGTGGATTACATGATTTTGAAATGTTTTTCTTTTTCATGCGGGGGGCTTCGCCCCCCGAGCCCCCCTTGTGGGGGCCTCCGCCCCCCCCCCCGTCCCCCCTTATTTGGTCTTTCTCCTAGCAGCTGGAGCAGACCCAGTATTTGTATTGTAAAATGTCTAAGATTAATGTTTTAACCTAACTTAACCGTATCGGTTCTGCCCCTCTCGTTTTTCTGCAATCAGGTTATCTACAAATAGCTAATTCCATTTGATAGACGTGACAACTTAATATTGATGTAGTTTAAGTTAGTTTAAAAGACTAGTGCTGTTATTTTAGCCATTCTAATAATAATGCGAAATATTTTTTATAACGAACAATATTAGTAATATTACATTTTAGATAATTTAAAAATCGGCATACAATTATTCGGAAAAACATACTTTAGGACTTCTATATGTGTATGCATAAAAATAATTCGGCGAAACGATTATTATGCCATTCAACAATATGCCAAATGTTTCGGCCAAAACATTTTCTGCACAATGAACATTATGCGAAGAGACGGGCACCCAAAAAAACTATATGTAAAAAAAAACTGAGACTGAATAACTTAGGTACTACTTAGTACTTACATGAGACTACAGTCAAATTATTGAAATAAATCTTTTGAACATAACTTATACCAATCGCCAGTAGAATCTAGAAAAAATGTAAACAAATATGGCTGACTTTCCATAGCATTTAACGCCATTGACAAATATCGTGAAACACGTTCACAGATATATTTTTACGTTAATACAAATAAATGTCAATAATTTTTACAAAAAATATGAGGCTGGGCTCAAGGTTTTAGGTTGGTGATAAAACCAAGACTGTGTTCTGAAAGTGCGTGATTATGATTATGGAAAAATTCAAGTTTTTAGGTAGGCATTGACTGACGAGTACGTAGATCAGTTGGTCTAAACAATATTATTATTATTTGTCAGCCTCCGTAGCCTTGCAGTGACCCTGCCTATGAAGCTGGAGGTTCCGGGTTCGAATCCCGGCGAGGGCATTATTTGTGTATTTATTTATCACAAATATTTGTTCCTTGGTCATGGCTGTCTATGTATTTAAGTATCTATATGTATCTATCTATTATATTATATATCGTCGCTTGGTATCCACATCACAAGCCTTAATTGAGCTTACCGTGGGACTAGGTCGATTTGTGTAAGATGTCCCAAGATATTTATTTATTATTATTTATTATGAAATATTATTCATTCCACAATTTTGGGTTGTTGGATTCAAGTTCAACATAAAGATCGATTTTGATTCATGATAATGTACTTGTGGCTTAGTTAGTTTATATTATTATATATAAACCTCGTGAAATTAATAAATAAAACAACGGTTAAAGACAATAAATTTAATATCTAAATACTCGTTTATTTTATAAAACGATCTGAATTTTATTTACAATTTCGTTTCAATATAATTTCAAAAAATTTATAATAATTATAAATCGCCTTTTCGTCGTATCATAATCATGACAGGATCAGAAGGTAGATAAAACAAAGCATGTTTTATGGCACATGGCTGACGTAATTCAAATAGATATTCAGATATAAATTTTATTATAATATGAAATAATATAATTCTTAGCATAAAATATAGATACTAGATACTTAGTTATTTGTTAGTAATGAAAATTGGCAGTATGTTTTATGTCTCAATAGTTTGCAAAATCGCTTTAGTTTACTTTTACAATTAATCTGAAGCAGATTTTACGTTCTCTATTCGTCACAGTTAACTTTATTAAGGTTAGGTGCTGTTATCTTAAGCGGGCCACAGACGATCAGTTTTAACTGTTCAGTCAAACTGTTCAGTTAAAAATAATCTAATGAAATTTTGATTAGATCATCAGTTCAACTACACAGTTTAAAGATTTGCCTACACACACACGTAAGTTTTAACTGAACAGTTTGACTGAACAGTTAAAACTGATCGTCTGTGGCCCGCTTTACTAAATTATTTACTAATTTCCATAGTCCAAGTATGATCGATCTCCGACAATCAGGCAGTCATTCATAACATAACGTCAACGACAAAAATGCATAGATATGTGCACTTAATTAATCATTTTAAATAATCCAACCTTAAAACTAGGTACTTACGTTAAATTATAATCTAAATAATAACCAACGAGATTTGATGTTTGGAAACTAATTGCATTAAATGTATTTAATTGGATAAGACAAATATTTCTCAGAAGGTTCATATATTGTACTTAAAATATACGTTCCATGGACACGTACAGCATTTACAATATTATGTAATATTAGGTATATAAGTAACAGAATATAAATAAATAAGCACCGTGTTATTCGAGCCTAGATAGAAGTATCAAAGTATTGTTTGGGTAAAGAGTACCCATAGAAGACAATGAGTTCTTGACATTTTTCTGAAGTAGGTATAGATATATTTAAAAAAGCAAAAAAAAACTTTTTTATACATTATGAGTAGGTAGTTACACATTTATACATATCGGTCCTTACTTGTCTCAACTAGTAAACAATTTTCTAACCTCCCAAGACCCAATACACTTTTTTTCTAAAACTAAATAATTTGCCTAAATTATGAGACCGGGGGCAATATCGGGGGTAAGTCACGTCTTCATTATTCGCATGGGGTTCTTCAAAAAACGAGTGTACAAGTTCTTAATGGATCGGCAACACCCATGTAACACCGCTGGAGTTGCAAGCGTCTACAAGTCACGGTGACCGCTTTCCATCAGGCGGGCCGTATACCTGTTTACCAACGACGTGGTATAAAAAAAGGCATATGGATACGATTTATTGTGTTTAAGTGTTTACAGAAAGAAACGTGCGAGAGGGTAGAAATTTGTTTGCTAGGAAAGACAAATAAAGATGTATAGTAAGTAAGGCTTTACAATCTGGGCAACAATAAAATTAAAGAAGCGGTAGTTATGTTCCCTAATTGATTTTACTTTTCAAATAATTACCTATATGGGAAACTAGCCTAGCAAGATTACTATCAAATACATGAAAATGCCATTTGAAACAAAAATAATGTAATGTCCCTCTTAATACCCCCTGTATGAATTTTTACATAGTCGATTTATGGTGTGTTTCGTTTCGCCCATTGTTTCATTTACTCAAGCAAGACCCTAAAGGTGCATTCAGACCAAACGACCATTCGCTGTTCTATCCCCCACTCTACAAAATCAACGAATCACGTTTTGTGTTACGATCGAATTTCGTAGAGTAGGGGGTTGGAATAGCGAATGCTCGTTTGGTTTGAATGCACCTTAAGAATGGCGAATAATCGTTTTCTATAGTATTTTCCATGACATGAATGGTTGGCCAAACTATACCAGTATGCTTAGCACATGATTGGCGCGACAGTAATCTCGCCGCGAGATAGTCTATCCGTCCCTCTTTTGTTAATATAGCTAGTGAAGGACGGGAGATCTATCTCGCGGCGACTCACTGTCGCACCAATCATGCTGCAGACCTACATACAGATTCAATATTGGCAAACATATTTTAAATCTTTATCAATGAGGAAAAACCAAAATTGCAAAAACGCACGGCTTATTACGTTTTGTTATATAAATAATATTTTAACTCGTACATACAGATACACATATCGTCGTAACGAAATATAGAATTCTTACATTACTAAGTGAGTATAAACTTTTTGATCATAAGATTTATTTTTGTGAATTTAACAAACAATAAATAAAAATATTTACGGTTGCCTAATATAACAATAGTACATTGTGCATCAAGGGAGGTAAGTACGGAATTACTAACGAGAGTGTTAGAAGTTAGTTAGTATTCCGTTTACCGACTGTGATGCATACAATGTTTTTGATCACACTTGCCGACAAAAAAAATTTTAAGACAAAATATTATTAAATGACGTACTGACATTTCTATTACTCCCTAGGGAATTTCAATTTTCTATTAGGTACTCCCGCTATGCATGCAAGCAATGGTGCGCTTAGACAGCAAGTGTGATGAAAAATCACTCTAGTCATCAAAAATAATTCCGCCTACGGCGTCGGGCTTCTAACACTCGTTAGTAATTCCGAACTTACCTCCCTTGATGCACAATGTACTATTAAGATTGTATGAAAAATAACTATTTTTCATTATGCCTAGATACAATAATATACCGATCGCATTACAATATAACCGTGTAGGTACATATTCTATCAAATTATTAAAGTAATAATTTTATTTCAATACATTATAAAAATATGAAAATATTAGACCTCGCTATTCAATGAGAATTTGACACTAAAAAGTATGTAAAATCATACGCCAATTTTCTTCAAATTATTGATTTATATCATGTCAAAAGATAAAACGATATATCGACGATACGAGTCGATTATAATTGAATAATTGATTGCAAATAAGATTATCGTGATTCAAGGTTGAAATAGGCTAGGCAGGCCAGGCAGGCTTTAGATTTAATGCACCACCTGTTCGTTATTTGCACAAAAAAGGATATAAAGATCTTCTCATACATAAAATTACGTTTTCATGATTACCTTAAAGTACAAATCTATTTGACAGCGATATTACATATACACTTTTTTATAACTATGTCATTAAGTCTACGAAACAATTTTCCTGCTAAGTCACATGTTTATTATTGTTACGTCATTTGGATTCCAGTTGGTATAGGCTAGTAACCAATGTTCGAATTTTACATTAAAACACCAGTTATATCGCTGCCCCAATATTATAGTGTTTTATTTTCCCGAAAATGTGATCGAATCTCGGCTCAGTATCAAGATGATAATGCTCAAATATAAAGATGATAATGCTCAAATATAAAGCTGATAAAAGTACAGTTCACAGACCCTTCTAATTTTGTGGCAGCGTTTTATATGTAAATTAAGGATCCACTAATTTCCATCCGTAAAAAGTTACAGTAGTTTTGTAAGTATATGGCAGCATTTTAGTTCATTACACGAAATGCATGCCTTTTATAGATTAGCAAACAACTAGCACTCTGTAAAAGTATAATGTGGTTGGAATGGCAACTAGTAGGTAAGGTACCAACCTATACCCGGAATCCGTTTGGTATTTTATTGTTTCTACCCTTTCCGACCCTGCATTCGCCAGAGTGATTTCTGCAAAAATGAAACCTCAAATAAAATGACAAACACTTCGATTCGGACCGCGGACCTGATTTCCGAGGACGCAATTTTGTGAACATATAACATAATATTTTAGGTGTTTGGGATGTCAATAAAATCTGCTCTTTCTGTGAAATCACTCTAAACGTCAAGTTCTAGACGAGTTTAACGTCGACAAAAGCTTCAAGAAGGTCGTTGGATTCGGGGACTATTTCTGGGTCGGGCCAGAAGTCTGTTGAAAGACTCATATTGGTGTCCATTAGCATATCTACCTGCTGTGGGTAGTTAGGACTTGGAGTCATTTTGTTGGTCAGATACGGGTCGCTGCCGTGTATAATGCCCATGGGCGAAAGGAGCCTGTTAGGGCTGTACATCTGCTTGGATATAGGCGAGACAGATTGGGAACGATACGGACTGAGCACACGCTCCCTCAGAGCGGGGCTTATGGCAGGACTGTAATTGGGATTAGGGCTCGACGGGAGCGAATACATCGGGCTCCCGACATTAAGTGTCAATGGAGACATTGGGTTGACGTTGCGTATCAGATTGGCTGGTATCATGTTTGACTTTTGTATCAGATTGGAGGTCGGAATGAGGTTTGAGTTATGTATAATGTTGGACTTCGGTATCAGATTAGAGTTCGGTATGAGGTTAGGGTTGTGTATGAGCTTCGGGGCTGGTTTCTGCATGAGGTTCATGACCGGCACGGGGATGATGTTGTTCATCGGCACATCCTGGTTGACGACCAACCTGTACTGGCTCGGTGTCACCTGCATTGGCTGCGGTTCATCCTGAAATACACAAAAATAAACATTAGTACTGGATATTGGAGTGAGCTAATACAGTACTGTGTCCGTGAGATACTCAAAGGTCGAGTGAATCGTACGACGGGTTTTCTATTATATGAAGGAAGCCGCGGTAATCGAAGAACCTACATATTTCTAAAACCCTAATCATTTTTTGACAGCTCCCGGACTCAGACAGACGTAAATATTTGGAATGGCGGGACTACTTGGACTGATATCGTTTATTGACATAAATCAATTTCATTTTCATGAAAGTATTAGGACTATAAGTAGGTAGGCATGAAGTTACTTCGATTAGGAAATACATTCTGCTTTTCAAAGAATAGCTAGATTTATTAATCTAGTTATTCTTTGAAAAGCAGAATGACTACTTAGCTAAGCAGAAAGAGAATGCTACACAGTGTCCATTCCCTTTGACAACAAAATCGTGTAAGGTCAATGTGGGTAAGACCGTCTATCAGGAAAGTTCGTCTACCAACAGATTTCTGACCCTAATCGAACAGTATAAGACGCATATGACGGACTTTCCTTCAAAATAAAATATGGCGACTTAGCCGCACTGACCTTACAGATTATTTGAGGTAGGTACTTCATTCGCGTAGCTGACGAGTCCAGTTTCTTTCAATTTAAAACAAAAGCGTAACTTATGACTAATCTTTCATACTGTAAGTAGGTGCATGTTGCTAGGTAACGAATAGGTATTGGGTATGGAGCCGGTATCGCTTAACCTTGGCTTTGAAAATATTCACTGTTCTACGTAGGTATTTGCATATCGCGACAAGTGTTTTGAACCGCGATGTACTCATAGTATAGGCATAATTTTTTTAAGGCATCGGTTAATACAGAGTGCCGCTGGCTATCGTGTTTTAAAATGCATATTTTACTTATAAGGACTAATGAATTCTACAATCAGAAACCTGAATTTTTAACCAACGTTACTAGATTAACAAACCATATTTAATCACATTTTTTTAGTAATTATAGACAGAAAACAAGAGAAAAAACAACCATTTTTAGTTTCTAATAGGTAGTTACTATGAAGTTTCCCTTGATTTATGAAAAACTATACATCAATATTATGCCGTTTATTGCAAAAGTTTGTAGCCAAACTTTTTCACATCAAGGAGTAACATATTGTATCAAGTAGCCAGAGTCACCGTGGAGTAGGTGGTATTTGTCCATTGACACAGATTCTACGTTACATATGTGTTTGTTTCTATTAAAGTAACGCGGTCTAATAGAGTGCACTTAGCGAGGGTATTGGCGCGCCTGTTTGCTGATTGGACTAGAATGTAATGAATACTTCTATATAACATACTTGTATGTAAATGTAACTTTTTATAAGTAAATATCATTGAAGGATACACAACTTCGTTTTTTACTTTGACTGTAGTATGTACTTAGGTATTAGTGCGCGATTTAATTAAAAAGTAAGTACCACGTTGTCATTTACGTTAAAGACGGAATTGGCCTGTAACTTTATTCGAATTAAATCTCTAAGCGCCCTTATGGCAATCTACACAGTGGGACGTTTTTACTAAACCGCTGGCGTTTAATTTTAGAAAAACTATAGGTACAGTCGAGTGCATTAATATATAGACACATTTGTTAGGGATCAGTATGGAGAAGTGTATACATATTAATGCCCTCGACTGTACATACGGATTGCAAACAGAACAACACATACATACACATAAATATTATAAAACATATAGTATTTATTTCTAATCTAAATAATTAGCGTATGTAAATACGCTTGTTTAGAACATAGACTTCGTAAGGCGAAGCCTTGTATTTTAAGAGCATTCTAAAATTTCTAACGCAATATCTTTTGGTAAATATTCATGGGTACCATAAAAAATCCAATTAGAAGATAATATACCTAGTACCAGTAAGTTATTAATAACTGGCAATGTGGATGGCAAGCGACCAAGAGGACGTAGTCCCAGAAGATGGTCCGACCAGGTGTCCGAGGAACTACAGATGCCGATATCTCTGGCCCTTCATCAAGCTCAAGAACGCAGTAGACGGAGAGGCCTTCTTTAGCGACTACATCATGGCCACGATCCTCAGCAGTGAGGGGCCGACTTAAGGAGGGATACCTAGTACCACACACGATGTTGTTTCTTAAGCTAGCAATTCATAACTAATATAATTAGAGCAGCTTCGTGTCAACGTAATAAAATTATCTAGGTCGCTAATAAAGAATTCTAGAAATATTTGGGGCTATGCTATCACATGATTCTAGGTTGAGACCTATTTTTCTTATAATAAAATATAAAAAAGGTGTTAACGCCTCTAAATTATGTAGGTATACCTTCAGTTTACGACTCTCCGACTACGACGTCTGGAGTATTATAACATTTATAACACAGGCAATTACGGCCTTTTCTATGAGTTTACATAAAATGGCACTTGTTTTTATATAAAAGTAAACCTATAAAACATGGATTTGTAGTGTACGGCTATTATTAGGAACAACACGTAATGATTCAATCAATAATTCTAAAGTTGAAAACGTTTTACTTATCCATTGAAAGTTTGGCCCGCAGGACTAATTTTCCAATCAACCACCATTTCAAAGTGTATTGAAATTCGGATAGTTGGGTATCCGTGGAGGTATTTTGGTTTTGGATATTAT
Organism: Thaumatotibia leucotreta; assembly: GCA_025490895.1. Lineage (NCBI taxonomy): Eukaryota > Metazoa > Arthropoda > Insecta > Lepidoptera > Tortricidae > Thaumatotibia > Thaumatotibia leucotreta. The sequence goes on from JALPQI010004171.1 coordinate 53,939, forward strand.
GTTTTTCATGGACTACAACTAATTTAGATTTTTACAGCTTTCAATTACTTACGTAGCTAATTTCACAGAAAAGATCTTTTTACTTATTTCTGTCCAACTCATTCCGTTTAATTGTTTTTCTGATATCGAATTGAAGCCTTCAAAGAGTTGCTAAATTACTAGCATTACGAAGTTTCAGGATCATAAGGTAGGTATTTTATTTCTCCTTTTAGTGGTTTAGTGAGTAGGACTAACAAACAAAACTCGTAAAAAACAGGTAAAGATCCATCAACGTTACTTGGTAACGAACCACGTAAACCTATAAGTCTTTAATTAATCAGATCTACCAAATACCCTCACGCACAGTTCTATGCCAACATAACAAACCGTACATTAAAGGCTCAATATATGTTTCCCTCGTGCTTACTTGCGTTCGATAGTAGGTCTGTTTTTGTTAGTTGGCAGCAAAACAAAACTTAGGATATTTGGACCTCTAGCACCACATGAAACTATTTATGTTTTGATAGATACTAGAATTGTTGTTGGAACGAATTAATGATTGACTAAATTACGTATACCCCTCTAGCGGTACTATACATCTATTTACCTGACTTAATTTGGGATGTGTCCCAGGAAAATCCCCAGCTCTAATCGGTTCATAGGCTAAGTATTTATTCGCCAAATTTCAGTCATTATTTCAGTCAATTTCGTAAAATTTTGGTCGAACTTACGTCTTCAAACATTTACGTATAATATAATATTTTAGAATGTCATATTTATTGCAATCGTTTAAATTCGTCCCTTCAAAATCGTCACTGAGACAGAAACAATAAAAATCCTCCAATAATGTGTTCCCAAATGTTATCAAACGCAAGAGCCTTAAGGCTTATATATACCTAAAGCAGTAATAGATTTAAGTACCCGAGCGCAGTCAAGGGCGCTCGCTGTAGGCTCTATATCTCCTTAGGGATCCACTCGGATTGCGGCCCTTATCGGTGAATTGCCATTCCCCTAATTTAAAAATACCACGATGAAAGATAATATTAAATGCAGACTCATCATCATCACTAATAATAACTCATCCAGGTTTTGTTCAGATATTTATATCGATTATTATTGACAAAATGAAATCGCATCAGTTTTAAACATGTTTTTGATATGGGATTTAGATGTCAGCTGGTAAGTCGGCTTAGCTTTGACAGTAGTATTAGTCTGTCATGATGCTTATGATATAAGCTAATAAAATAGTACAACAACGGTTATCTACCAATTGTTAGATAACTTTGTACGTAAGCTACTATCTACATAACATACATTTTGCGTCGTATCGTATAGAAAGGCGAGCCATTATGAAAGGACAGAAGGGCATACAGTATTTCGAGCGTCAATGCCCTTTTTACTACAATTGCTATCTATCAAGCCCATAACGCTCGGGACCGCTGAAAGCTGAAAGGATTGTTTCTTTTTAAGAGCCTCCCACAAAATTACAAACCAACAAATCAAAAAGTTTATTACGCAATAAACCTTCGCAGATTTCCGGGAGTTATAATTTAATTCTGGAACTATGTATAATGTTTATTGGGTGCGAAAGAAAATATTAAACGTGTCGGCGGTGGATTCCGTAACTTAGTATGCTCTAGCATCTGGTGTTCTAGTGATGAAAAAACTTTTCTTAGAGATTACGTGGAAGGGAATGAACGGCACAATGCGGACTGGGTAAAAACAAACAGACTTCTGTGTGACATATTTTTACTATGACCTCTGATAAGGTAAGTAATAACTAGTTAATATAAAAATTATTTCGGAATACCACGATGTTTTGTTTTTGGCTACTCTATATAAACATTAGATAAGAACCATAACCGTTTAATTAGTTACAGCATAGTGGTATTTATGTTGTTTCATTATTGGATAATTCGTTGTTAGTTTCACACAAAAAATAATAGGGCCTAGTGTAGGTAATAACTTATAAAAAACGTCTCGATCGCGTTTACGTTTTCATCGTCATTTGTATGAAATGGCGATGAAAAATGTAAACGCGATCGAGACGTTTTTTATAAGTTATTACCTTCACTAGGCCCTCTGTATTTTTCAACGCGCATTCTTTGTGAATGAGTTTTCTAATAAAGTTTTGCCTTAGATTGTCTATTATTAGAACTTTTCTCGACACGATGTGATTAAAAAATACCCGTTATTTTGTTCGACGGAGTCTCATGTTTCTAACAGATCTTTATTTCCATAATTGCTATAAACGGAATTTTGTACCAATCACGAAAACAGATCCTCTGGAAGCTACGCTTGTTGTTGGGCAATTTCCTGATTCATAATTTAACAGTTCTGTCAAAATACCTATTGTGTCGACAAGAAAATTAAATTTTATGAATACATTTCGATGTCGCGTGGGAAAACTACGGCTAAGACGATGATGAGGTGTATATTAAATTTATGAATAGGTAGGTCACAGATATTTGTTGAAGTGATTAACTTCTTAACAAAATTTGACCAAGATATTTATTTAGAAGGTACTTACTAATCAACGTTGAATCAGTCTTGTTCAACTTTAATTAGTAAGTTTTTGTTATTTATGTTATGATTGCGATGTGAGTAGTTCAATATTGAATGTTTCAGCGTCAACTTTTATTCCAAAAGATTATTAGATACTATACCAGCATTTACTAGATACTTATTTTATAACTGATTACAATCAACATAATGGCGATTATTGTAGATACTTGCCTTTATTTATAAGCGGGAATGGAATCTATTTTTAGTTCATTAACTATATCCGTTACTTAGACAAATTATGTTTTATTCTAGGCAATCCTAATATTTTCGCTAGTTGAAGCATTTTGTTGGTCTAATGATGGCAACTTCATAAATCGTATCACTCCGACTAGGAGCAGCTAAAATAAACAGCATTTTTTATTATAATTCAGTTGGTTTTATAAACAGTGAATATTTTCTTTACCTTACATCAAAGTCAGTACTCCGGAAAGTTAGGATAGGATGAGGGATGGTAATAAAAATCAACATGCACCTTTTACAAGTATTACTCTTGATTTATTTTTCAATATATATGGCAATTCTTTCAGATACTCTGGGCATATATTTTATTAATCGAGAAAAATATATCATTCTTCTAACACATCGTCCAGTTCGACCATACAGTTATTATATAACAACGATGATTTGTTCTATATCTACACAAATACGTCTTTTAAAAATTTAATAAGTTATTGACAATGCAAAGCGCTACATTTCGAGTATTTTCTATCCTCTAGTTATGTGCTAGTGTCATACAGGACCCCTTTTTACAAAATACCAGTTACAATTTTGTAAGGATAACTGGCAAAATTGGTCAAAATCTTGCACTGTTGGACAAGTACATCTGAATTGTAATGTTGCCAGATTACACTTTTAAAATTATAACATGTAGATTTTTAAAACGGGACCTGAGCGCCCCATATACAAAATAGTTAAAATACCAATGTAATTATCATCAAATATTCTAGACGTGAAATAAAAAAACTGATAACGCTTTAGATCAGCAAAAACCAAAAGCATATTCGCGACAATACTATACATCCAAAATTCTATATTATTTTTAACCTTTGTATATGTATAACCAAAATTGAGTTCTTATTTGGAAACTACTGTGTTCTAAATTGTACTTTGTATCATTTGGCAGTGGAAATAGTCTTCATACAACCAACTAATGTTTAAAAACTGCCTAAAACTACTCAATCTGACGTAGACTTTGAATATAAAAACGCGAAAAGATATAATCGAAAAAAGTCGATCGATTCGACTAACAAACGACTCGGTCGAAATACCTCGATGTAAAAAAATACCTACAATAAGGTAACGATAACTTAGTTTAACTTACGATAAAAATAAATAGCATTACTTGTGATAGTAAATCTAGAATTAGTATTGACTCTGGTCGTACTACAAACATAAGACTGAGTGCGCGGCAGATCGCCGGCCGGCGCGCGCGCCGATCCAGCTACTACGCTAGGAACCAACCAACAGTTAATCACATAACCACCAAGATATGCGCACGTTAACTTAAGCACTAAACGACTAAAACGAAATTGCTTTCAAACTTACACCGTTATATACATATCACCTAAAACTGAGTCTGTTTAACGCCCGCGGGCGAAAGCACATTATTGCAAGTCTGTGGAAGATTACTACACTACCCAGCCATATAACTCAACACACCCGTTTGCCCGGTGCTTAAAGATCGCAATTGCTGTCGCAGACTTTAATCTGGCCGAGGTTATAGCTTCGTACGGATAATTGGATATGGAAAGGTCACATGACCTTTGATTAATCGAGTGCAGTGTTATCAAATTACGACTACTAAATTTAAAATTCGACCAGACGAGTCTCGTGGCAATAGACCAGGGTAAACGTAACGCAACTCTCAAGTGAACACTGGACGCATTATCACAGTTTATTGTTTATTGGGAACGGGGCCTCAGGCCTTTATTTTGTGGCGGGGCCGGCACTGCACCATGCAGATGTAGCCCGCGTCGACATCGCAGCCGCTCACCAGAAGGTTCATGAGGACGCTTGAGGAGGGCGAGCTCCGGACTTCTAAAGCCGGTGACGGGCTGCGCTTGGCACGTTTGGCCCGTGGCTCCTCTTCCTGGTTCAACACGCGTTTCACGCCTGTTTCCCATGATGACACGCTTCTGCTTGGTATTAATCCTTTGGACAAAAGAAACTCAATTTCGTAAAATATTCTTTAAACTAAAATTCAAAAATTTAATTGAGGAGTAACGTTAAGTACCTTGATCTGAGTATATGCTTGTAATGAGATCTTGTGGCGGAGGGCCTGTGGGCGGCGCGGCCAATAGGCGCTGCAGCGCCGGGGCCGGCGAAGCGCTCTGTTGCGTCTGTGTGGTTGTCGGCTGTGGTCTAGCCATGCTGACGTTGTCAGGGAACGCCGCCCACATGACCGCCGGCTCCAGTACCGGCAGCTCATCGGTGAGGGGAATAAACGGCGAGTGTCCATCGTCTATTTCATTTTCTGACCTAACGCTATCTAACGCGTCCAGGGAAAGTTCGGTCAGTATTGACGACTGTTCGCATGATGAATCGCTCTCCTGAAATAATTGGTAACATTAGACAAAAATACAAGGAATTTTCCAGTGCATAAACAAAAAAATTGTTTTGGTATATTACCTGAGGTTCAGGTGAGGACAGTAATAAAGAATCGGCGGCCAAGGAGTCCACAGGTGAACCATTAGCAAGATCGTCGCCTAAGAGACTGCAGTAGTTGTCACTAAGAATGAAGTCATCGAACATGTCAAACGGACTGTTCTCAAGTGGGATGCAAGTGTCACCGGCTGTCGGTGCCAGATAAGTAAGATCCTCTTCATCAGGCTCGTCTTTAAGCACTGAAAATAAAATTTATAGTTTTAAATAACGATCGACGTAATTATACAGCAAAGCAATTGAATAAAATGAAAGCAACGCTGAATTTTTGGCACCGCTGAATCAACTTACTTGTATGTCCCTTGGATTGTGCAAGCGAGAGATAACCCTTGTTCATATCTTTCTCCCTTGGTGCAAAGATTTCTTCAGTAGCAGGCACCACGGCTACTATGGCGCCGTTCGCTGGTGGCTCAAATACAGCAGGCGGTACGGGCACAGGCTTCAAGTCCGCATGTTGGAGCTGGTGTGCGGAGAACACCTCATCTTTGCACTCGATAGCGCTGTAGACAAAACAGAATGAAAATTACCGCCCTACAGGCTACTCCTACCTAAAACATACGTGGTTTCGTTCTCAAGTGCAGCACTGATGATAATTAAAAACTCATGACCTTTAGGCAGTCGCGATTTTTTTTGTGTGTTAATTGTTTTACTATACGCGGATTGTTTGTGGATGTCAATAGTCCGCAGACTAATGATGACGCAGTATTGTAGTATGTATGGAAACATCTAACAATGTTCAAGGTTGTTAGCGATATGAAGACAAGAACTCCGAAAATGATTTCTAGATCTATAGAAACACGAGTTTAGCAAAATTAGTTCCATCAGGATTTCATTAAGTGAACAATTAAATTAGTCATCGGTTGTCACCAATGTAAACATGCATTACACGACGCGACGCATTTTTATTGAATATAAAGTGCCTTAAGTGCATAAGTAATAAACAACAAGAAAGTTATACGAAACACCTATTAATAGTATCACATCAACATCATGTATGTAATACGCGACTCTGTTATCTTCATCATGAGTGAAGACAGGTGATAATGAAACTAATATAAACAGCCTCCACTATAAATAGAGCTATACAAACGGATTATGTTGTGGATAATATTGAATTTTACAATTCAAAATAACTTCTATCGATTCCGGAATTAGAGTAAATGATTAAATTTTGTATTCACGTATAATAATAGGACCGATAAAGATGCGGTGGATAATAAAGAAAACATTTTCAATTATTCAAGGTATACTTACAAAGTACACTTTGATCTTCGATAAAAGAATTTGTTTAAAGATTTATGAACTCCAAAGGAATTCGGAAAAGTCTATTAACTCGAGAGGATTAAAGTTATTAAGACATGAATTACTTAAGTATTCGAAACAATTTAACTTTCAGAATTGTTTGAACGCGTGCGCACTGTACGAGAGCCGGCGCCAATTTGAAAGAACCTAACCACTATGATAACGTGATAGCAGATAATATTGCAGTGAGGATTAATTAATTACTTTTCGACCAGCAACGCTGATGACCCGCGAATGGCCTTTCGTTATTTGCGTCAATGTGTTACATGGATAGTGCTGTAATCTGTAATACGCAAAGCAGTATTAATCGCAACCATTAATATGATAACTTGAATGTTGTTGACAAGAATCTGATGTTTACATTGACCTTAGATACAGCGTGATCTTCCGTGGAAAGCTACACATCGAAAATTTCTTAGAGAATAGTCCGAACTGAAAAAAACACGAAGTTTAAATTCGAATCTGAACTGTAAAACAACAGAACTATCTCGAAATGTTACTAGCAAGATAAACATCTAATCATTTCAAATGTTTACATCAGCTGAACCACAAACTCAATTAATTTAATTCGTATTTCGTAAGTAGCAGCATAATACCGCTTCATAATGTCGACTCATCGTAGGCTAGACGTTAAAGCTGTTAGGGGGAGTGTTTTATTTATTTTGGTCAGTGCATTTACGCGCTTTTGAGAGATTTGAAAAGGACGAAAGGATGGGTGTGAAATAGGGTGGAGAGAGACGTGGGTATGGTTGTAAGTTCGGCCTTGGTAACGACCTTGCAGCAGCCACCCTCAGCCTGGCTCGCTCCTCCACACAGGCCATTCACCAGGAATGAAGTGAAAGTGGATGCGCGCGCAACTCCAGCACGCGTGGGCCAGTATCGATTGCCAGTTTCAGAAATTCCTATCCAACCATCTCGATAGGCCTACCCCAAACGCATAATAAAAATAGAACGCAGAATGTGAACAATTTGGCAGATGTAGTTTTTACATAAGAAGGGAATGTATTAAGAATAATAAAATAACGTCTGGCGATGAATAAAATAGTTTTGAAGTGCTCGCGCAAGTAAAAATACGGATGTGTAAGCACTAGGGTTGCCGTTCGGCTGACCTTGGCCGTGATCCGTTGTGTTCAATTCGGGGGGCAACGCAATTCAACAATTACATCTGCCAAATCGAGGACGTGACATCAGACGATTTAAACTAACTAACCCGGCGAGATTCCCAAACAATTTAAAAAGTGGAATAAGATTTCGTTACATTAATTGTCGCAGATATTGAGATCATTAATGCTTCTTACCTTTAGCATTTTAATGATCTGAATTAGTTTTAGATAGTAACTTTAAAAGCCAGTCCGTTGACCAGTATCGGATTAAATATTTTGACGTGAAATATATCAAATATATGGAATGATTAAATTTAGAGATATAGACAATTTATCAGAGATAATGACCAAGGTATTTGATCGAAGCTAAAGTTTAGAGCCGTGTAGGTGTAGATCAATTTTGAGATATTTATGATGATAGTGGTATTCGTCATACTAGTTTTCGCTGCCTCAGACAGATTGCTGTAATGCTGTCTAATATGATAAAGCGCTTTTGGAAAGTATTTGAAGGTCGATGCTGATAAGATAAAGATGAGATAAAAAACTTTGTGTTGATAATAATAACATAATCGCGAGCGATGAAAATAAAGCATTAGATAGACGGTACGGTACGGGACCAATTTACATAAAAAATAACCCAGGGATATTTGTGGAAAACTGAACTGAAAACGCGCGTCATTCGTGTTCGTATTAGCATTATGCACATTCGTTATAAACGAGAAGGAATAACAAACAGCTCATTGTATAAACAATAAACCTATCGATAATAGATTGATACGTGATACTGATAACGCTTCTTAAAGTTTCCAGCGGAACGAATTGAAATTGATTCTGTGGTGTGTAACTGATTTGAGAGATCAATGGGAGGATTAGTGGATGAAGTTATAGATCACGGTTTGTTCGAACCAAGCGCATCAGTCTGCCAATAGCGAGTCGGTTGCGCGGGAGTCAAGGCCGCGGTGCGGTTATGTAACCGGCGGGTTGAGGGGCGAGGGACGCTAATTTTAGCGGCTTCTTACAAACAACACGCGTCAGTGGCGCATACGATAAAGTTCTTAAATGCAACGAATCGCAGACAGGCCGATAATTATTTGTCATCAGATTTTGAATTTAAAATGGATCTCATCGCTGGTCAATCCGAATAATTTTATGACGAAGAAATTTTTGCGGCGAGTGGAAAACAGCGATAAATTTGAGTCGCGTAAAATAGTTTAAACACGTTTTCAGTTTAAATTTTAAATACCTATTGGCAACACAACACTGAAGTTATATAAGCAGAGTGCTCAACTTTTCAATGACCACGGTTTATTATAAGTACTCATTTTCCGGTAACTGACTACTGAACTGAAACCCATTCTTCAAGTTATCTTTTATTTTATTTGTATATAAAATAGATAAATACGGATGTTTTTAACTTCATTGACTCCAGATAAACTTTGTTTTATACTCGGAGTGGAGATGGATTCCAACGGCTGTTAAGTCAACAAATCAGCAAAGTTTAACTTTCATCACGTTTCAGTACGGATTGGTATTGCCATGATTCTGCACTTGTAACGAGACACGCACTGTATTCACTTCACTGTCACTGCTTACCATGTTGCTTAGATGCCTAATGTGTTGTTAAACAATATTATCAGTAGCGATTTTCACTGCGTGGTTAGTATCGGAACAGCTGATCGCGAGAGTTTGGCCGGCAGTATAGTAACGTGTACGGTTCAGGCGAGGTCCGTGGCGCGAATGGGCCGGCGACGGCGCACTGCCGCTCTTGTTTGTCGTGTTCGTTATCCATTGACACAGTACGCGTACTTATTGCGATGACATAAGGCTGATAATCTATTGTTTGGCGTGCCGCATTGTGGTGGCAGCGTCGTGTGATCCTACTATCATTACGTAGCGATTACTAACTGACTATACATTTTGAAGACCGCCGTTCATTCGACGGCCACGCGACGAGATAACCGGTCCGCGCACCGGTGGTGTGATCGTCGTCGTGGTCTCAACGATACGATATCATTAGCTATCGAAGTGATAGTCACACCAGGGGTTTAAACTTATTACGAAATATTTAATCATTGCCAATGCCAACTGATTCATAAACTTGTCGTCATGGATTTGAGCTTCTGCAAAGCCGTCACAAACAAATGAACTTAACAAATCAAGTATACTCCGCTCCGCTTAAGTACCTATTTCAGAAGTGCCGTTCTCACAATGGTATTAAATGTTTCATAATACAAAAGACAAATATGTACATAGGTAACTAATGTACAAGGAAATACTCTGGTTTTATTTTTGGAACGATTTGTGGACCGGCTTGGCTTAATCCGAATTGTTTGAACTGTCATATATGACACTGGATACCTAAATTTAAATAAGGATCGCGACGAAAGGAGTTATTTTAGTGACAGCATCTCCTCGAGAAGTCGTTGAACTCAGTTCAGAAATGGAACAAATATGCTGCTAAGTTCACTCTAAATCGTATCGTGATTCTGTGATCTAACTCCCATGTCTATAAAGCGTGGAGTAACCAGCACAAGTAAACAAACATTGCTTATTACAGCGCATATTTACTTGTAATCACGTACTCAAGGCCGCAGGGCTGAATAATAGGGTTGTGTTTTCGAGTCCAACATCCACAATACCACAATATCCACATACAATATGGCAGTTTATTTACCGAAACCGGGAATCATGAAAGGATTACAGAAATCTATGGAATCAATTCGTGTTTCGGGTCTTTTTTACGTAATATTATGTGGTAATTATAATAAACTGCTATATACCTAATTCGAGGGCTCTTAATTCTTTGATTAATACCAATGGTTTAAATGTGGATAATGTAAAAATGAATGCTAATATTGGAATCTCTCCAAATAAATCTACCTGTGGTGCCTAATGTATAAAATACTACAACACAACATATTTTTTCGAGTTTTATCAGAAACACGTGTAGTTTGCGAGTTATATTATATAAAACAAGTATCAATGAAACTGACCTATGAAGCCAGCCCAGGATAATATACAAAGCGACATGGTATTTGGTATTCTTTAATTATATTTCCCCAGGAAAAAATGTCTGCCCATTTGGGCAGGGGCCAAAGATTTCCGGCAAGATACCCGAATAAAAAACGAGTATCTATTTAAAATTTAGGGACCTACCTACGATATATTTTTCTGAGCGACTTAAAAACATTCGTAGTAATAAATTATTTTCATTCAACATTTGCGCAGTAGAACAATTTTATATGTAGGAAATAGAAGCTAGACATCATTAACTGTGGGAATTATTAATAGGTCCACCATAACATAAAGATCAATGTCAATCCAAAAATACCGGATCAATATCCTTCATGACTTCCTTCGCACTCTTGTTTACCTTCGCTCATTAGAGTATTTATCGGTAAACATGGTTTCATGTAAGGTACATGTGCCTACTACAATACAACAATCATTAGTAGGTACTGCTATATTTGCTACCAAGATTGTTATTAAGTGTTTATAGACTTATAGACCAAGTAGCTCCTCTACCCAACTACTTTCGCTCCAATACCCAATCCTTCTAAACGGGATTGAGTATAATTTAACCAGTTATTCAACATTATGTTCTATATATACCACGTGCTAACGACGGTCAAATTACTTATTAGGGAGCAGTAAAGTATCGATTTCATTCGCCAAGAAAGACAAGTTCCCTAAAAATTGGATCCATCAGTCAACACTGCAATGAGAATGAGACGTATCTGAAATCAATTTCAATTTCTTTCAGTAATTATTATTGTATTTCTTTATTTTAAATTTCTCAGGGGCTATAGTTACTAATTAGATACTGAGAAGTTTAAAATTTAATGCTAACACCCATAGACATCATATTTGTAATTTAGAAAATCATGTAGGTAAATTATCATTATCTACACACATTTTTTCCAAACAGTACGTTTTGTCAAAAGTATCAAGGCAAATGATAATTTTATACTTAGCTGTGTATATCTTTTAGACGCAACCGATATATTGGCAGTTACTAAGGCTTGTTCACGACATAAAGTAGCCACTGCCGTTTAATTCTATTTTTTTATGAAACCATACTTTACATGGATGTTATTAAAAAGAACAGCTCTTTACCTTTCTTTTCGGACGCTGTGTTTGATATTCATATCAATTGCTGCCATAGTTTTGGACTTTTATTTAAACTTCTGCATTTTAGTAGTGTTTCTTCTTATTTTAATATTTTTGATGATTTAGTTTCCTGATGGGTCTTAAATGAATTACAATATCGATACTATAATAAACTATGAATCTCGTGTCTAAATTTTATTTACCGATTTCAAGCCAAACATTGTTAAAATTGTCTCGGAAGATCGTACTTTTTTGAGCGTTAACTTTTGCATTAAGCATTATTTAAAGTTATTTTGATTTCGTCGACTTTGAAGCGAATGTTTTAGGATTTGGGATTATTAAACATAAAACAGAAGAATCAATTCAGTGTCCCATGGCTGTTAGAACTACATGGAACAATCGTATAGCAGTGGAGAATGATTTTACGATGGCTACTTTATTTAGTGAACAAGCCTTATGACATGTAACAGTTGTTCGGTTTAGCAATCCATCGGCGTCAGTAGCCGGCGGTGACACTCGATACGCGCGATGAAGCCGCGTTGTTCCACAATTTAGCCGCGTAACTAAAACCTCTCTCTAATGGACCGCTAGACAATCTACAGCTAACGTGAGCTGATTTTATAATGAACTCGCTAGAGTGGTAAGTAGATCATGAAGCGTCCGAAGAAAATCCACTTCGAAATCAATTGATCAAATTGTCAGTGTAATGGAATATACGTCATGGATAATTTTAATGATTTAGTACTAGCGTAATTACTCGCGGATTGCTTATCACTTGTTAAATCACGTTACGATCATAACAGATAAAATAAAAGAATGAATTGCTGTTTACGAATTGCGCGTTACTGCATTACATAATGGAGTAAAATACCTTAATACCTTGTTTAAAGACTTCGTAGTTGTATGATAAACTCAAGATTCAGCAATATAACCACTTATTGGGAAGGATGACTAGCAACTAACAGCAGACCCCGGAACCAGAAGATTTGAGAGCATGCGCGAGATATTGCACAACTTTACAATTATTTTGAACATTCAACAATGATGAAATCTTAAATGCAATCCGAAATTATTACACGATAGCAAAGACAGAGTCAAATAGTAAAATTTAATACTGACATGACTTAACTATGACAATGTGATAATCAAAGTATTATGATGGTAGTTTATGCGGGTAACGTCTATAATTATAAAGATAACAGGATACAGTCTGAGTGTGGAGTTATCCTCGCGCTAGTTACTGGCTCAGAATGTTATAAATCGAATCATACCCGTTTCTATTACCATAATTTTCTGTCTGAATGCAAAACGTATGTGTCAGTACGTCGAATTTGGCTTAAATATCGGCCAGATGGTGTAATGGTGAATAAACACGCTCAATCTCTGCGGAGATTACAGCACTCACGACTGTAATAAGCAATTTGAAATACCTAAAGCCTGAGAAAAAAAAGTATGGATGTGGATTTTCATTTTAAAACTTAACATTAGACTAGCACTTTTCTAGCACAAAAAACCTTATTAGACAAAATAAGTGTTGATCAAGAATTTCGAAAGTATTGCCTAACATTTATCCGGGTTGGAACATGTGCAGATCCCTACGTGAGTCTATGACTGTTCTCGGACTGCTCCTAAGTTTTGGGCATACGTGACGCGTGAAACGTCGCCTTTTCTTGCCCAATATTGAATCAGTCCTTTATTAATAGTGTTAATGTTTTGGGTGTAACACATTCCGAGATATGATATTGCGTTTAGAAGCGCCCAAGCTAAACGTCGAGGGAATAAGACCGAGTGAAGTAGAGAAGTGTGTAAAAGAACCATTGTCGCGGAAATCCTCTGAGATGGCATTAGCTGGTTCAGATTGGAATCCTATGTAAACATTTCGACTTGTAGGAATCTTTACTTCGGCTTGTGTTGACTGTAGTAACACCGACGCAACGTTTCCGAACACGATATTTTATATACGTAGCTATTACTTATATAATTATGTGTACACCAGTTTCCGTACGTATTTCGGCATTAATATTGAGTGAGCAGGATATGGTTGTCACAGTAAATAATAATGAATATGGAGAATGCGTAACACTACGTCTAAAATGGAACTAATTGAACTCCAGCGACTATGTTCCTTTCGAATTACAACTAACGTGAGATTCAATATTATAAATATTTAAACATGATCCTTTACTTCATATTTTGTTGCTATGTTGTATTTAATTAAAAACAAAGTGAAAATACATTTTGCATTTTCTAAGACACTGTAAGGAAGTCTTCATGAGTAAAACGTAACAGATTTTTCGGAAAAATTACAATCTTAAATGTAGATCACCGAATATGCGAAAACTTTCAAAAATGAGGTTGTTTACCGATACACTAATTATAGAAATTGAATATGCGCCAGTTGTTATTGTTGATATAGTAATCACGAGTCGCACACGTAATTGGCGCGCTCGCAGGCCGCTGCCGGTGCAAGATGCATTTCGCGCTGCAAATGGTTATGCTATTATGGCCGGATGCAGACGGTTCGCGGTCACCGACCCGGTAGCCCCACCCCCAATTTCAACGTTTGTGGCTACGTGACTCCGCTGGCGTTTTACAACAGGTATTCTTTCTGCGTCATGGTAGGGGCTTGCCTCACGTCAAAATCGTATTGCTAATATCATGATGTCAGACTGACACAATATTTACCTACAAATCTTGCAACGAGGAAGTGTGTAATAAACCTCAGTGCAGTATAAATTCAAATGACATTAAGGTAGCTATATTATTGCTATATCGCTGGAAGGAAAAAACAAAGTACAGTACCGCACGAGGAAAAAGCTTATCTATGAGTGTATGTCCCAGTTTGTAATAAAGAATTCGTAGTCAGACCAACCAACTTCTCAGGAAATAATCACTAAATTGAAAAAAAAAAAACGATTTCTACCGATTTCTCCATGATCCCATCATCAGACCCCGACTTGGTGCAAACAGGATCATCTCGGTTTGGTTTAAAGTCTTTTAAAACAAGAATTATCGAAATCGGTTGGCGTGGCGTGATATGGAGTTATTAGTCCATTAGTCGTGCAAATTTAAGACTTACATGGTTTTATGATGGATACCATTGTCAGAACTGGATCAAATTAAAATGGGACCAATCGGTAAGCATTAGCTTTCAAATAAAAAAAGAATTATCAAAATCGGTTCACCCAGTCAGAAATTCTGAGGTACCTAACAAACATAAAAGGCGACAAATTAAACTTTTCTAGGTGATTAGAATTTTTTTTTTCTACTGAAAAGTTGGTTTGCCAAACGTATAACATAACTAGTCATGACCAGTATATGCAACAGAACCTAATTTTAGAACACAAAAATATAATCAGTTAAATGGGAACATATTATCATCATCAATCCAGTTATCAAGACAAGTTAAGGAAACCGGATCCGGTCATACAATGAGAGCACTTTCGAAACATACTTTAGAGAAATGCATTAAATTCAGTAGTCATTTAATTACTATAGACGGAAGCACAATTTAGCTTTAAAATTAAAGAACCCAGTAAGTTGAGCTCGAACGTATTTTTTTCCAAACTGAGCGCTAAAGGTCGTTTAGGCGATAGTTATAATTATACAAGTATAATTGTTTAATTGTTATATGGAAAAATCGTTCATTTAAGTTCAAACGGCCTGTTCCAATTAACAGTTGAGTTTAATTACAGAGAGTTTCGTCTTAAACCGGTAGTTAAAATCGATAATTAAAAAAAAACACCACGAAGGTTCGTTCCGTATTTTAAAATTGTATTATATAGTGTAGATAGATAATAAGTAAACGCATTACGAAACGCTGTCACGAAAACGGTCACAATAGAACTAGCCCTGAAAAAGTATTTTTGGCAGGTTATAACGTGGACTGAATTGCTGATCTAAGTCGTCTACTAAAAGTGTCTTAAATCGATAGAACAATGAAACGTTGACGACCCAAATTGTACAGTTCAAGCAGATATTAATGAGGTGATCGGAAATTGAAACGAACTTGGAGGGCTAGTCGTGACAGGAATTCAATTATAGCAGCTAAACTGTTAAAGTTAATCTTTACTCGGAGTCTGTAAATAGAGTAAGATAAAAACTACTTACTGAAAGTAGGAAACAAAGGGTAACAATGAGATTCCTGTTTGTTTAATTTCCTTTAATTTTGCATCATTTCGCGTCTGGTTAAGTCATAATACCTCGTACACAGCTGGCCATTTGCGAGCTTTATTATAATACGCATAAAGCCCTTGAATGGTTATTGGTTTGTTACTTGGGCTGGTATTGGTACTTAACCGTTTATTTTATTTTCCTTATTTCATTGCGTGACTATTTCAACAACACCCAACTCAGCATAAAAACTCTTGCTACTTCAGAAGCTGATATCGTAAATCTGACCATAATATCGCAAGCTATTTACGCTAAGACCCACATATACAAAGGGTACCAGTTGTGCAACTTGATAGTTTAACAACAGGCAATCTACCGATAAAGGCAAACTGTCTGCCTCAAATCTGCAGTCTCTTTTCAAATACACAGACTGAGAACATTTGTATGAAAATTACGGCGTATAGGTAGCTAAAATAAAACTTGACTCAGATTTGCACACATGTCTGTGATACATCACGTAAATTTTCCGCGTTTTAGGATCAGAGCGGCATTTAATTGTTTTGCTGCCTGGCGGTTCATTTCGGTATTCCCGTAGGGAAATTCTAAAACGGTGAATTAAATTTAATAAATGAGTACCTAAGCTAAGGAAAGCCTGCTACATTACATGTTTTAAATAAGATTTATGACGACCTAATTGACCTATTACCAAAATCAGAAAATATGTATTTTATATTATATCTTATATTATATATTATATCTCCTAAATCAAAGTAAAAATCATAAATTACGTCAAAAGAACATTTATCTTAAATTCTTATCACGAGGAACTAGCAGGGACTAGTCATGTTTGCCTCTTTTAAGGAAATTCACCACGTTCGTCTTACTTAATTATCGATCAACAAATAAGGTCTAATTTCCTCAACTCCGTTTCTTTGAACATGAAGCCACAGATTTGCAAATCATAGTTGCCAAAGAACAAGACAGCAATAACCAATCTGATAAAGGAATTGATAATTCTGACGTTGGTATATGCGTGATCACACGCACCGCACACACGCAAGTCTTAATAAACAAGCCCGAATATCCTTAATAAGACGCCAAGGCTGGAGACGAGTACATCTACAATGGCCACAATTGAGAGGTCCCCAGCAGCATTGACGTCACAGCCATTGACCCTCTTCCCGGTCCATTTGTGTGCCAATCACAGCGTCTCGTAATATGAGATATGAACAAACAAAAAATTCGCGTGTTTAAAGCTAGCTTAAGTAAATTGTAACATGGCATCTAATGTGATTTAAAAGATAAGGAAATTTGTGTCTGAGTACTTACAGAAATAGATTATAACATCAGATGAAGAATACAATAGTTATCTATTTATCTGAGGCGATCACTAATATTTACATGCATTGTTTTAAATACTGAAAGAGTATCAAAATTTTCTAACGATTCTTGTTCGAAATCAAAGGGAAGAATAATAAATGTACATATATATTCGGATTTTCTATTTTATGTGGTTTATGCAACAGCTAGGCTGGTGTGCTGTCGGCGCCAAAAATATGTCAATAATTTTGATCTTTATGCGCTGAACACACGAGCTAAAATATGTACATATTTCTACGTGACTGTTCATAATATACATAATAATAGAAAACTGATTAAAAAAGCAGTTTGTGGAGACTTTCAGACACAAAATACGTGCTTGACGGCGGAACGAGCTTGTCGAATATGCAAAACAAACAACAGATGCCCTGAAGCTTCACAAAAGATAATGTTACGTTAAAATTGTTCAACAAAGGAACGAAGTACACGTCAGCTACCTGCATAGTTTTCAGCAAACATTATCTAGAGGGCGAGGACCAGCGAAACAGGGCTTGTAGGTATTATTATTCCCTAACTTTCCACTCCAGCACAGAAAGACACGACCATTAAATTCGTTCTAAAAACGTTTATGAAGGTTATGATAACATAGAAGTGTACCGTACTTTCTTAACAATGTCGATACAAAACTTGAAAAAATACGTAGGAATTCCTTACTTCAAGGGTGTATGAGAAGTTCCCAATAAATATTGCGCCAGTTTTGGGAGTTGGGACCACCATGAATAGGCACCTTTGATGTCGACTTGCGGAAAAATGGTCAGAATACAATACAATCCCTAAACTCCTCTAGATGACACGTTAAGAAACGCGAGCTCATTTCTATATTCATTCTCGTAAATTTCATATATTATTTAATTCTGAAGACCGCACTGGTCCGCCTGTAGTCGGCAGGCAAAGTGAATTACAATCCAGCGTGGGTGTTGCTCCCATTCAAGCTGAAACGAAAACTGCATCCTGGTACCGCTACTAGGGGGAGGGGGGTCGACGACCGAGGGGGAGGCTAAGGTGCATTCGCCTGCAGTTGCATAACCCGAACGACGACCGAGCTCTATTTTATTCAAGGGAGGTGCACGTGCATTTAAAAAGGTTGCATGAGACAAGTAATCAAAAGGTATAAAATTTACTTCTTTCAATTCAATTTAAGTGATGATAAAAGATGTGCCCAGTGCCACTGAAGGATCGTTGACATGCGATTACCTATAAATGAATTGCGGATTGTGGTGAATGGTCCGATGGTATTGGTCCGATATGGTTCACCACGCAATGCAATATCCAGGGCCTGTATTCAATGACAGCAATTTAAATAGAAGTAATTTCCATATAAATTCAATACATTCATTTTAAAGTAATTCAGGCGTACGGAAAAATGCATCGCGGAAAGAACCTCAAAAATATCCTGGTCGTTGGAAACTGTAGGGCAAGGGGTCCTTTTGGAAAAAGGATTAGGGTGAATTTGAGTGTCAATTTTTTGATATTTGAACTCTACCTGCTTTGGTAGTTACGCGGTATTGCACTATTCCTCACGATATGGGGTTTTCAGTAGATAGATCAATGTAACATAAACCCGTATTGAAGCATTATATCATATTCCAGAAATCAGCATATTCCGCAATAAACCCACTGAATCAATTATGATACGGATTTGAATATAGATAACCCAGACGACTGTATTACCTTTACCGAAGTTATTATTCTAGAATTTAATATACTGAGAGGTATATTCCATCGGCCCGATTTATTTACACAAATGAATACAAATTTATTTAGTTTGAATAACATCTTTTTTATTGTAATAATTGAATTTATTTGCTTTAATTACTATCAGAACGTATTTCTGACTGAAAAATTCAGGTCTACTATCATTGATTGTCCCTATAATTTTTTTCTGCTTTCTCCTCAATGTTAGCTCGTAATTTTGACCGAAATTTCTGCCTCTCCTATGCCTACCTAGTGTTTAAACCGATTCAGCTTTAATCTAATATTAGCCCGTACAGAAGGTGTGGCCCTAACGTAACGAACACTTAATTACGTGTTGTTACATTGACCCAGATGTGGTAGATAATGTGTGAAAATAAACGGCACACGTGGGACAGACTCGAAGCCAGGTGTTCAGGACCTGATCTCATGCATTGAATGAGGTCAGGTTTTACTGGTTAGGGTTGCATTGCTCGAGGGACAGTTAATAACGGTTAACTTGTTTAAGCTAATGTGTTTTGACGTCTCTTGCTAAAATTACATTTAGGTCATTACGAGCGTCTCAAAAGATTTTTTGCCGTGAAGATATTACATAGAAATGATTTTGACTATAAAAATAAACGAAATAGGGACGTAGTCGAATACAATAAGAAGTAACAGAAATTAATATTGATTTAAGGTATGCTACGCGCGTTTCATGTAGGTACTAGTAGGTAGTAAGTATATAAAATAATATCTTGTAATGTATGGTAGTGCCGATTATTGTAGATTTACCACGGAAGTTAATAGCTAATGATAATATTTATCAGTAGTTAATAAGCTGCATGCTTATCAAAATGTGAGGCGGTGCAAGGCAAAAGCAATCTAATCAAGTTTAATGTTTATAGCTAGTCTGTTCATTTGCGTATTTAAGTAACTAATTGAAGCGATTGTCAAAGAAATAATCGTATAATGAAAATGAATTAAAATGCCATCGAACATGAATAGTATCATCTATTTGTGGTACAGTCAAGTGCAAAAATAAGTATCGAAAGAATCCGTTCATAAATATGTTACGACATATTTTTGAACGTTTTTGCATACCCCTTATTTTGTCTTCGACTGTATTATTAGTACTATAAGTACTACTGACAGGCTGAATTAAAGAGCGTGTTGAATCGTTTATTTTGTGTTACAAATAGGCACACAAGAGTACTTAGGCACTAGGCAGTCTATTGTTCATTATTATTTGTTAAGGATACTAAGAGGGACTTGAACTTAACGTAAGTACATCGAAATTGTGAAGTTTTATGTGTTTAAGATGTTCCCAATTCAACAAAACATCTATTATAATTTTCGTGAGCCCAGTCAATTTATATTGTTGAAACTCAGGAAAAGCGTCATATTAAGGTAAATAAGCGAGCGGAAATCGTTGACGTGTAAAGGAATTTTCACCCTTTCAGATATTCTATATGGAATGATAAAGTACGCGGTTAAAATTTGGCAGAAAGATATAAAGAAGGGTTTACGTAGAAATAAAATGTAGCAGGAAAAGTAAGGGTACAAAAGACGCTAAAAAGGAAACAAGTGTAAGAATATAAATAGTTAAATACAACACCTGAGATATGTTGCGTTGAAAAGTATAATTTGATGGACAGAAGTACGACTATAATATAAACATTATTGACAGCCTACAGCTACACTAACGGAAAATTAAAATAACGTATATAATTTTAAGTAGCATTTTTTCAAGATAAAATGTATATTTATTATTAGCAAAGTACGACAATATGCGTAAATCAGTTGCCTTCTCCAGCAATATCATCGCTAGAAGAAAAGAACAGTCGTATTTAAGAGTCATGTTTCTTTTTAGCCTTTAGTAAATTCGGGAATGAATTTGACAGCCCTGTTTTAAAAGTTACCTGTACGCTTCTATTTATCTTGACCTACCTACTATTACACATGCATGGAAATGTCACAGTAACATATTAGTTCATGACTCGATCAAGTGTAACCCTTCACTTAGAACATACATCTGATACATAATAGTGTTTGAAACTAGTGTCTGTGAAATAAGATTCAAAATTGTGTAAATTATTTTAGTGAGTGCGTTACAGCAAGAGCTGGTGTCGTGATATAATCAGAATACTGATAATAAGATTTATACGAGTAACGTGCGCTGTAAGTCATTTACATATGGGGTGATATTAACATTAAGCAAGTGAACATATAATTTAATTCA
>JALPQI010004172.1:0-55816 GCA_025490895.1 Thaumatotibia leucotreta
CGTATGCGCAGGCGGCTAGGGCGAGGAGGATTAGGAGTTTCATCTGGAAAACATAAAAAATAAATATCTTGAGACAAATTATACAATGATTTGTGAGCTTACTAGGTATCGACCTAGTCCCACGGTAAGCTCAATTATAGTTGCCGATTTCTAAAATGAACATTTGACAGTTTATAATTGAGCCTTATTCATATTGTGACGTTAAGATCGAAAAAATGGAGAGTCTTAACCTCATATTAATAGGGTTACCTAATCTATAACTGTCAAAAGTCCATTCTTAGGAATCGGCAACTGAAAGGCTTGCGATGCGGGTACCTAGCGACGATATATACAAAAGATAAATACCTATATAGACACTTGAATACATAGACATTAAATCTTTCAATTCCTTGTGAAACCAAAATACTTAATATCAATATGTTTTACGGACCTCTAAATTAAAACAGCGTGTTTCTGCAAATCATACGAATTTTTTTAAGACTAATAAATAGGAATAGTTCCAATTCCTTGACAAATTCTGGGCTTATAAAGAATTGTGAGGATGTAGCCCCAGATATATAATTTGACATATTTTTGTACAAAGAATAACTATTTAAACTGTAGCCAACTTACTGGAGATAGTTAGTAAAATAACAAAAATAAATGTAAAACAAAAAATATTAAGCAATTACCTTTACGTGTTGTCTTGAATAGTTCCAAGTAACATATGATTTATTAAAAAACAGCAGCTATTTATATGTAATTGATATACCTACGTACAAATTAAAATAAGATAAGTGTTCATAGAACAGGTATTAAATGACAAAAACTATTACTAATTAGCAAAATGTTGAAAGTCTGCATCTCTAAATAGGACAATATTTTTTAACGATTTATAACTGAGCTTTCTTAATAGAGATTTAATTTTAGGCGTTGCCTATGTAAATCAAATGATACCTAACCTTTCCTGTCTTTTTCCAGCCGTATGATTTAAACTTTGTCAAAATCAGTTATTAAGTATTATAACTTTCTTTAATGATATCCGAAATAATGCATGTTTTTGCTGGATTTCAGGTTAGCAATAAGGTCCCTGGGTGATGTAGGAATAATTTGCTGTATCTATCTTCCATTAAAAATAGAGGTTAAAACCAAAAAATGTTGGTACATACCTAAAACAACAATTTTCAGTGTTTTGTCTATAAAAGTGACGTTATTCTTAAATGTGTTGGACCCTCAAGTTCTTTTATCCATTTTGGCATTCAAGATTTAGTTAAGATTCAAATACTTTAATGTTAAAAAAACACAAATTACACATCATAAACAAGACATACAGGTATAACATAGGAAAATATTATCGAACTGGGTTACTCACGTATTTTAGTGGTGTACCTACCGAGAGTACGCGTCGGGTTTTCGCTGAGGGTGCTCCGGACGAGGACCCTCTTAATGGGTCGAAACATGTCGAGCAATCATCGACTTAAATAGTAACCCGGTTCGATAATATCTAAGGTATACCATAATTAGGTATATTATTTTATAGCCACTTACTTGCTTCGTATTTGACGACAACAGATAAGATTGCCAGCTCGCAACTAGAGTTGCAGGAAGCAATTGAGTAGATAGGGTGGCAATCTAAACGGGCGAAACTCTTAACGGGGGCTAGCTTGGATCGTAGTTAGTACATTTTGATAGCTTTTAAATGGGTAATTTAAATTACAGTAACAAAATTAGCCACACAAGATAATTCACAATGTAAAGCAGCAACACACTCGAGTTTATCGCTCGTTGGCTGGTAATTAAAAAAAGGTAACAAAACTTTCATAGTGAAGATTTTTGGAGTTACATTGCTGCTCTGAAAATATTTGGCCAAAAACATTTCGGAACATACTTAGTGTAGGGTTCCGCAGTTATTCAAAAACGGCTGGGCCGATTATGTTTGAAATAGTTTTATTTTAAAGTAGGTATTCTGTAAGCCCACTTTTCATGTTTTTTTTTTCATAAAGGTTCCTAGTTTACTACGAAACCCTAAAAATACTGTGGGGTCATAATTGTGTAGTAAATCCTATGCCTAGTTTAATTTATCGCCCGTACTAGATGTGCATATACACGGTATACATTGATTTATCTAAGTTGGTGATTTGATGATTCATTTTACACGAGTCTGATGGTAAGGACGATGTTTCCAATTGATAAGTGCCTCCTCTGGGACGCAACTTGCGTAAGCACTTTTACAGCCTCGCACCTGGGTCGCACCACTAGAGTTGCAGCAGCAGCTGCAGAGGCGGCAGCCGCCAGAAAGAGGGACAAGTACTCGGTGCTGGATAATTATGTTTTTGTCCCGTTTGCTGTGGAGACGTCTGGTTGTTGGGGGTCAGAAGCTAAGGTTTTTGTCGCGGAGATTGGGCGGCGTTTACAACAGAGAGGTCTTGACCCTCGCTCCGGAACATTCCTGGTGCAAAAATTGTCAATCGCGATTCAGCGTGGCAATGCCGCGAGCGTGATGGGCACTTTTGCGCCAGGGATGACACGGGGCGGGTTATTTGACTAGAACTTTAGGTATGTATTGTTTGTGACTTAGAATGTATGTATGTATATTTTTGAATTGTAATTTATTATTTACCAATAAAATGATTATTGATAATCTAAGAATATTTCCAATGTAGGACCGCTAAAATTAGCTAGAACATCTTCAAAATATCCGGCATAAGATAATAATGTTATTAACCGGCCTCTTGCCAAATCGTAATTTAATTACTTAAAGGATTAATTAAGTGCCCTAATGTTTCTCTTAATCCGGCCTCAAAGAGTTGAAGTAACTATATAAACAGTCAATATTACGGCAGACAGGTATAATCTTTTCAAATCTCGGAAAGATAACTTGTGAAGGTAAATATCTTATTTATTTTATTACTTAATCAGCTACGGTGTTAAGATAATTAGAGTAGATTTTAATTCAATGTAGAAACGTATTTAGTTTAGGTAGATTACTGTGAAATCAAATTACATCACAAGTTGTAATTAAACTGTGTTACGCTCAACGTAACAACAAAATTGAGGTTTTATTCATTCCAAAGTGATTTATTCTCGATATATTGATTTAAATTTTCGTGATTACCACTCATATTCCATTCTCAATAGTTACAATACAGCAACTTTCTAGAATTTAAATTAATTTCTAGTAACATAGTGAACAAAAAATATTTTTACTTTAACTATGATCTTAATAATAAATACAACATGAAACCCACGGTTCTTACTGCAAATAAATTAACTCGTACGTCATTACATCACATCATCACACCTATATTAGTCCACTGCTGGACGTAGGCCTCTCCTATTAACTATGCGTGTAGACGCATTAGGAAGTACATGCCCATAATCGCCACGCTGGGCAAGCGGATTGGCGATTGCAGTAATGTGTCCACTATGATGACGCTGCCCATTATCAATCTTTTAACCAAAGTATCGTCAGTGGTACTTCAATCCCTTAGTCGACTCTTACGACACCCGCAGGAGGAGTTGGGGTAATGAAAAATGTATTATTACTGCCGTCACCACACGGCCAAACAAAAGTTTTCTTTGTACAGCAAAGTATTTTTTTATATATATAATTGATAAATCGAACATTCCAGATGAAATTCCTCGTACTTCTTGCCCTATTCGCCTACGTATACGCTGAGCCAGCCCCGGCGACAGAAATGGAGTGGAAGGCCGAATACGGTACCTACGGCCTCAACTACCTACCCTACATGTCGTACCTACCCCTGACTAACCCAAGCAAGGCCTACCTGCCCTACCCGTTCGCGTACCGCGTGTCTTCGTACCATCCTGAGCATTTTTACAACACTCGTGGGTACTACCCGGAGCATAAGTGAATGACTACTGGAAATGTAAATGGCTATCGGAAATAAAGTGTGATGATATCTACAAATTTAAGTTTTATTACATACAACATTAAATTAAAAAAGTATTACTAAACTAAACCTAGATAAAATCTGAAATAAATCTAAAACAGGCCCCTGCGGCATGGTACCCAGGACGCTGGCAGCATTTCCTCGCTGGATTGCCAAGCTAATGCGTTGAGCGAGGAAGCTGCCAGCCATTGGGTCTCCCGTGGCGTCTCTGAGTCTCTTCGATAGGTCTTTGAAGAGACTCAGGAGTTAGGGTCAGGGGGGGAGTGCTAGGACCCCACGGACCAAAGTTTTATTTAATACACTACTCATTCTCGCCTGGTATTATTGGAATGTAGTCATGTGGCAAACGAACGAAGTATACATAAGTGTACGCACCTACATATTTTTTTGACTTAAGGCACTGATCTCACCGCGAGCTACTAAGCTAGGAACTATGGGTTATAAATACGAACAAAAGATGTCCACTACTGTGTAAAAAAAGAGACACGGCGATATTCGCCTGGCGGTGATATTTGATAGCTGGGATTATTGCCTTGTTTCTTTTATTTACACGGGAGTGCGTATCTTCTGTTCGAGTTTATAGCCGATACTGGTAGTCACATACCTAGGTTAGTAGCTCGCGTTGAGACCTGTGCCAAATGTATGAGATTGCGTACTATTACTCACGCGTAGGTTTACCGTAACCCTTTCCGACCGGTTTGATATAATCCTGCAAAAGACTTTGCAAAAATCCTGTCACCAAGTAAATTGTATTTTCGAGCTCAAACCTGTAACGATCGAATCTGCAGACACTAGCCGACACGTAAAAGTAGCAAATACCTTAGGGCGGCCGCATCAGTCAGTCGCAAGACAGCGTTGAAGATGGCGATGTATTTTGGTGGGAGTAGTAGCACACGTAGTAGTGACAAACCTTCTATTTATTGAGTGATACTTACTCTTAAAGAGTTAAACGTTTTTATTTAGCACAAATTAGAATAAAATTAAGTGATTTTGTGTAAACAATATGCCCATAAATAATAAGTGCACAAAATTGTAGGTTCGGACGTAGCACGTAAATCGTTCGTCATAAATATTTGCACGATTATGCATAATCGGTCTGTGCATAAAATGAAACCAAGAAAGATGGGCATATGTTTTGAAGAATTATTTACATATTTCGTCTAATTTGTTAGGTACATATTTCATGGTATTTCAATCAGCGTATCCATGGAACTAGGGTTAATAATTACCTTGTACTTTCATCTTAGTAAGGCACTCCATATTTGTCCATACCTAATATCTCTCGAATTGCTTTAGCTTTGCTATTATGAATGTTGCTCTTTTGAACTCTACTTATTTGTGGATTAATAATGAAAACACACTGAAGAAGGACATCCAATCTTGATAGTTTCCGGTAAACTTTGCTATGCCTATCTTCGGAAGCTTCACGTCATCACTAAAGCTAGGTGTGAGATAACTGCTAATTCTGCTTGTGCACGACGTAGTACGTTTTAACACATGCTTTTTAAGTATTAAACCACAAATATTTTCTTGTTTGGCTATTAAAACCCGTTAATTCCGTTCACATCTTTAAATTTATTGTTGAATTCCTGCGGAAAACTCAATGTGTAGTAAATATTTTTTTTTTCTTGTGTGAATTTGTATTATGTAATATGATTTCTAGATTTGTCTTTTTTCCCAGTCAGTAAAAGTATATATTGCAAATAGTACTGTTTATTACGCGTTGATTCCTAAAAATCGTCGCATTAAACCATTCATCGTATTATTATTAGCTCTTTATTTAACTTTTCTCTTAGTTTAGGATTTTTATAAAATGAATACAAAATTAAAATACAATACAACATACAAAAAACAATACAAAATATAAACACTTTATAAAAAACCTAAACTAGGGTGCCGCCGGCAACGGGGCGGGCCCAAGCTGCCGGTGGTTAAGGTCGCAGAGAGAGGAACCGACGGACTATCCGCGCCGTGTCCAGGACTACCGCCTTCTGTATCCGACCCTTGATCCAGCCATCTAGCGAGAGACTCTTAAGGTGTTGGTCGAGACTCTTCGCTATTAAACCGTTCGCTGTAACGACTATCGGGACTATGATCGTCGAGTCAACATCCCACATGGCGGTTATCTCGTGGGCCAAGTCTAGGTACTTACTGGACTTGTCCTTTTCGGCCTTCACGAGATTCTCATCATGGGGGATGGTGACGTCGACGAGCACAGCCCGGCGCTGCGATCGATCTACCAGCACGATATCAGGCTTATTGGCTACAATAGTCCTGTCCGTGATGATAGGTCGATCCCAATAGAGCGTGGCACGACCATTTTCGAGAACTGGTGCAGTTGTGTACTTATAGTAAGTAAGGCACTTCGACGTCCACAAGGCCGTATTGAAGAGCAAGCTGCTGGTGTATAATACTGGCTACGAGGTTATGTCTGTGCAAGTACTCAGTGTTAGCAATCTGAGAACAACCGGAAATAATATGCCTGAGTGACTCACCGGGACGGCGGCATGCCCGACAAATGTCGACCGTACCGTCCTTCAGGATATATTTCCGGTAGTTATTCGTCATGATAACCTCGTCAGCAATTGCACAGGCAAAACCCTCGGTTTCTCCGAAGAGGTCCCCGAATCGTAGCCAGTTCACCGACGCGAGCAGATCTACGTCAGGTCCCGTGAGGGCCTTGTAGAACCGCCCGTGTAGCTCCTTGCTCTTCCATACCGCCTTGCGGTCCTCGGTGCTTAGTACCACAGGTCTGCGCCAGTTCTCTTTTGCCAAGGAGAGCGGCGTGAGGTTCCGGTCTACTGCCACCACATCTCGATGCATCCCGCACTCATTGTTAAGAAAATAGTTTCTAAGATTGTACACCTCGTGGTTGTGGAGGTTTTTGGCATTTAAGAAGCCGCGGCCCCCACACCTCCGCGGGATGTACAATCTCATAACTGATGAGCGCGGGTGTAGCATTCGATGTGCGGTGAGCAGTGTACGGACCCTTCGATCCAGGGCGTCCAGCTCGGTCTGAGTCCACCTTAGTACGCCAAAGGAGTATGTGAGTATGGGCATTACCCAGGCGTTGAAGGCGCGCACTTTGTTGCCTCCTGACAAAAGACTGTTAAGTACTTTTGTGAGCCGGCTGAAAAAGCGCTCCTTCACCGCCTGTCTAATTCCCATATTATTATTAGCATTGTTAATACATTTTATCTTCTCGAAATCATGAAGTGAAAATTTTGATTTTTATTTTCTAATTTACCCCCCTTAAAGTAGCCCTCATATTTATAATTCTTTTTTTACGTTCCACAACCATCGTTGGGTCACCAACTTACATAGGTGTGCGAATATTCAACTTAATCTGCCCAAAAGTAGTATCGGAGTAAATCGGTTGTAACAGACGGACAGATAGACACGCCAGTGATCCTATGAGGGCTCCGTTTTTTTTCTTCTTGTGATACGGAACCCTAAAAATGAAAGATCGCTTATGATAGAAAGTTTTTTCGTTTAATAATGTGTTTTATTAATGTTTTTCGGCATGTCCATACTAATTTGCAAGATCTTGCATTTACATACAGATCCTGAACGTCACTTTCGTGCATGCGATTTTTTTAATGATAAAAGGCAATATGATTTTTTAAATTATTTTTTACAAGTATTCGAAGATAATTTAAAACGATCTACATGCATTTTTCTTAAGTTTTTAGATTTTTTTCGTCTCGGTCGTAAAGGGGTAAGTGGCTTATAGAGTCATACTTAAGAGTGATTGCTTACATGATAATATAATTAGTTATATTAACATGTAAGTAATCAATTAATCATGATTCATGTGAACAAGACCATTCCGGGATAAAATAAAATTTCTATGCTAACATTTACACTGAGCATGCATCTTACAGCAGCTAACAAGTAGTTACTTTCCGACACCTGCCAATTTCAACGTAATTTATAGGTAAAGGATGTTTTAAATATAATACAGGCAACTAATATTATTACTGAAATCTTATACATTTTTATCAATTTATTTAAAGTGTCGTACAAAAGAAAAATAATGTCGTACAAAATGCGAACCAACTTAATGTTATTTTCTACCAGTCATCCTTGAGGTGAGGCAGAAAAGCATTGCATTTTACAAGTCGTAAAAAAATGGTATATGATTAAAAAATAGTAATGATTCATTTTTACACTGGATATCTAAATATTTCCCGGGATGTTTTGTCTTTCGGGCCCAAAAAAGAGAGGCTTAAAATGTTTTTAGTACAGATGGTGCCCTTTTTGGGCTCTAGTGCGAGAAGTGGGTCATTTTACGTCAGGTTCAAAACCTCGGAGGGCCATCTGTACTAAGAAACGTCGTACGAGACACGTGCAAAAACGAAATTCGTAGCTCGTGTCGATTTAAAACAAGACCGATAGGGAGAATAATGATACCTGCGTAGATACAATGCAATGCTACGAGCTACGGCGTAGCATTTAACATCGGCATCGCAATAAAATTATCTAAATATACTAAAATAGTACATTAGGTACGACACAAGTGCGAAAAACATTAAATTCGAAACGAGTGAATTCGTTTTGAATTTATAGTACGCGGTCATCTAAGCGCCATCAGATAATTATTTGACAATTGCATTTGGGAAAAAGGGCAATACAGAAATTTGCTAATACACGCTTATTTTTTATGAATAAGAGGATAAATATATATAATGACTACGTGTACAGATGGGAGTGGAAGAATAATAATTATGTCCAAATCATCATCAGCCTATGATAGTCCACTGCTGGACGTAGGCCTCTCCTATTAACTATGCGTATAGACGCATTAGGAGGTAAATGCCCATAATCGCCACGCTGGGCAAGCGGATTGGCGATCGCAGTAATGTGTCTATTATGATGACGCTGCTGCCCATCATCAATCTTTTATCAAATAATGGTCAGTGACACTTCAATCCCTTAGTCGACTCTTACGACACCCGCAGGAGGAGTTGGGATGGTGACAAATGTATTGTTACTACCGTCACATGTCCAAATAAGCAACAAAAAATTAAAAATAACTAGCAACTGAGCTCATTTGTAAATGAAACCGGAAGCGAGTCCCGCTAATATTTCCTTGCAATAAAACAACGTAACGCGTCAAGTATATTAGTCTTCGCGAACCAACAGCCGGTGATAAATCTTCGTAGACTAATGACCAGCTTCGTGAGCTGATGACCTCGCTAGAGAACGGATCGGATATACACGGTGCTCGCGAGCATTGCGAAAGCTTTTAACTATGCATTTTAGACATCAAAATAAACAAAAAATTATCAAAGTCAAAATCAAAATCATTTATTTGTACAACATAGGTATGTACGTATATACGTACAGGTCTCATATACACAAATTTTGTACCACTATGCTGTGTCTATAAGGCGTACAATTTTATTTATGGACTGTGCCTGCATGCTGTACACAGTTACCATTATTATTTACCTAACAGAAACTCGCTAACACTATAATACGCTTTATCCACTAAAAATTTAAATAAATTACTTTTAAAACGAATAATGTCATCTGTATTTCAAAGTTCATTCGAAATTTTATTAAAAATTTTAGGTGCCATTCCAAAAATACTTTTCCTTAATAATGCAGTTTTGGCAGGTAAGGTATTTATTTTCGTTCTGTGACGTATACTTTTAAATTGACTAAATAAGTGTGAATTACATTTAACAAAAACGACAATTTCAAAAATGTATAAACAAGGTAAAGTTAAAATCCCTAAATGTTTGAAATAAGGTTTAGAGGATTCAGATTGCTGGATGCCACATAGTGATCGAATACATCTCTTTTGTGCTTTAAATGCAACTTCTCTGTCAACAGAATTAGCCCAGAATATAATACCATACCTTAGTGTCGATGTCACATAAGCTTGGTATGCTGTTAAAACAACTGATTCATTTACAATTTTCCTTAAATTATAGAGAACAAATGAAAATGTATGCAATTTCTTACATATAATGTCAATTTGGTTTCTCCATGTCAGCTTATGATTTACACTTATACCTAAAAATTTTGTCACATCTGTTTCCTTAATTTTTTGACCCTTATAAGAGATATTTAGATTGAATCCATCAGTTCGTCTTTGCTTAAATGTCATCAATTTCGTTTTATCCAGATTAATGTTCAAATTATTATTAATTATAGGAGGCCTATTGTCAAATTTCACAAAAAAAACTTTTTTTAGAAATTTCCCAATACTTTCCCAATACTTTTTATCATAACAACAATTTGTCAAATTTTTTTTTGGGAGAGTTTTTTTCGTCTTGTCTATTCTTATTTTTGATTGTCAGGCAAAAAACACATTGTGGTAGCATTGTAATCAAAAAGAAAATTCAAGACTTGTTACGTCAAAAACCTAATTTCGACAAAAAGGTTAATTATCTCTGGAACCAAGCCGAATCCACGAAATTGTATATGACATTAAATACTCTAAATAAACTCAGGAATTCAGCATTAAAGTCTTTCGGAATGCTCACGAGCACCGTGTATGTATGTCCAAGTTCTCTTTATGTAGGAAATGTCCTTTCCATAAGGGTTTTTTGCAAAGAAATTGAACATATAATACCTATGTTTATAAGGCCTTCAATGAAAACAAAACTAAACGTCATAATTTCTATGTAACAACTTTAGGCACTGAAAACAAATTTTATATGAGCGGGTTACTCACGTTTTTAAGTCGAAAAATGCTCGACATATTTTGCCCCGTATACAGGGTGGTCCAAACCTTGACGTCAAAAAATTTTTTTTAGATTCCTTACGTCATGAGCTATCAGAATATACCCCATGTATGTTAGCCGATTTTTTGTAGTTTTCGAGTTATGAATTATTGAAAATTTTTTTTTGAGAAATTCTGGAATGAAGAAATTTATTAATAAAAAAAATACTATTGGGTTTTTTAACTAGTTTCTTTTTGTAAAAGTATTACTACAAATAAAACATTTACTGACAAAAAAATTAGCGTCCTCACTTTGATACAAGTAGGATAAAAAATTCAAAATTTTACGTTAAAAACGCATCAAAATAGCATTAATGTACGTAAATAAAAAAAATAAAACATTTCCCAAGGATTTTTGGTAATCTAAAGATTGCCCTAGACCTTAAACCTTCGTAAAAGTAAAAAAAAAGTAATACTTAATGATGAGGATTTTTCGGAGTAGTCGGTCAAATAAAAATAAAAAAACTTAAAATTTTAAAGTAGTAAAAAATGACTTGAATAACTATACAAATTGAGTTTTCGTGGTATTTTCTGTCTTTGTTTATTGATAAGAACAACAAAACAGACGAAATTTTACTTTATTTTTAAATTAAAAATTTTGAAGTTTTTTTTAAGTTTATTTGACCGACTACTCTGAAAAATCCTCATGATTAAGTATCACTTTTTTTTTGCTTTTACGAAGGTTTAAGGTCTAGGGCAATCTTTAGATTACCAAAAATCCTTGGGATATGTTTTATTTTTTTTATTTACGTACATTAATGCTATTTTGGTGCGTTTTTAATGTAAAATTTTGAATTTGGAATTTTTTATCCTACTTGTATCAAAGTGAGGACGCTAATTTTTTTGTCACTAAATGCTTTATTTGTAGTAATACTCTTACAAAAAGAAAATATTAAAAAACCCAATAGTTTTTTTTTATCAATAAATTTCTTCATTCCAGAATTTCTCAAAAAAAAAATTTCAAAAATTCATAACTCGAAAACTACAAAAAATCGGCTAACATACATGGGGCATATTCTGATAGCTCATGACGTGAGGAATCTAAAAAAAAATTTTGACGTCAAGGTTTGGACCAACCTGTATAAGGAGCTTTTCCAAGAGCCAATCGGCATGGTGACGAAGATTGCAGGCAATAGAGCAGGCTGCGGCCCGCAGTCTTCGTTGTGCAGCAATGGCGATTGGCTCATATCGAGCATTTTTCGAATTAAAAATGTGTAACGGTTATAATGGCGGGACTCTAGTCATGTATTTGGAACCAGGTCCTGAATTCTATTGATTGATATTGCATTGTTTAGTACTGAAATCGTACTATTTGGTATCTGTTGTAAAAAAATTAGTACCTCTTCCATTTCAAATAGTCTGCTAGTACCATTTCAGTACTAAACAATGCAATATGAATCGACATAATTCAGGACCTGGTTTCGCCATTATAACGTTGTAATGGCGGGACCAGACTATTTCAAATATAACTTTGAATTGGAAGGGGTACTATTTTTTTACAAAAGGTACCGAATAGTACCAATTCAGAATTAAATAATGCAATATGAATCGACAGAATTCAGGTCCTGGTTCTGCCATTATAACGTTATAAGTTATAATGGCGGGACCAGGCTGATTGAATAAAACTTTGAAATAGAAGAAGTACTATTTTTTTTACAACAGGTACCAAATAGTACTAAATATTGCAATGTGAATCGATTGAATTCAGGTCTGGTCCGGTCCGAGTGAAGAGTTACTCACATTTTTAATATGAATGATTCTCATAAGAGTTTTGTCTTAAAAATTTCTATGAGCGATCAACAATACGACAATCTTTTCAATTTGCATCCTATTACTACCAAAGGTTGTTGATTTCATTGTTATTTTTTAGGCTGGCCACAGAAAGTCCTTGAACTGGAAAAAGTGGTTGTTACCTCGTAGCAGGAAAGAAAAAAACCCGTATTCAAATAGCTGGTATGAAAAAAAATTATAATATAAGACGTCTCTCACAAGCCACATGGACATGGCACTGCCACGGCCTGGTCTACTACCGTGAAAATCGAAATTCGTAAATTTCGAGGATTTTTCTCTGTCACTCAATTGAAGGTGTCATTAGAGTGAGAGAGACAAATCCTCGAAATTTACGATTTTCGCGGTAGGGTCGCTGTGTGGCCATATTGTGAACTGTGAACTATTATCAACTAGCTGCTCTAAACTTTGAATAACGTTTGATTGAGTGTGCAATTAGTTTTCGTAAGTTCTAATATAAACACTACGAGTTAAGACGATTAAACTGTGGATAACGCTTTATTGCGTGTGGATTTATCTTCCGTTGATTCTGCTATAAACACTCCACTACCCTAACAAGAGTATCGAACATGATCGAAATAAGCAAGTTATCAAATAGTACTCATGTTTATTAGCTCAAACTGTCATTGGCACGATTTACTGGACGTATCTACCGTAGTAAGGCTCGTTTGAGTACAGGTAGGGCAGGGTGGAGACGGTAGGGTAGAGTGGAGACGGGTGCGTAGCGATAGCGGTAGTTGTAGGCGTTGTAGCCAACCATGTCAGGGTAGAAGGAGTTAAGGAGAGTGTGCTATTAGATGGTACGCTTCTTTGTATCGTGTTTGTGTCAATATATTTCCAGTAATTTTTTTAACTGTTGAAGTACCTAAAAGGCTTAATACCAAATTTAAATTGATGAATCAGTTAAACTATTAGTAACGCTTCATTGAGTGTGATTTATCTCTCGTAGGGTCATAGGTAATTTCTAATATAAACACTCATACGCTACGAGTCATTAGCATCAAATCGAACACGTGGTCAAAATAAACAAGTTATCAAATTGCACTCATGTTTATTAGCTCAAACTGTCATTGGCACGATTTACAGGACGTATCTACCGTAGTAAGGCTCGTTGGGGTACAAGTAGGGCAGAGTGGAGACGGGGGCGTAGCGGTAGCGGTAGTTGTAGCCAACCATGCCGGGGTAGTAGGGGTTAAGGCCGGTACGGTATAGGATGGCGCGTTTCTCGGCATCGTGTTCAGTTGCTACGTATTCGGCGTCGGTGACGGGGCTCATGACTTCTTCAGCTGGGGCTGCGGCGCAGACAGCCACCAAAGCGAAGAGGGCGAGTACGAAGAACTTGTTCATCTGAAATATAAAAAGTTTGGTAAAAGGAATTTAGAGATTTGTTATTAAATAAACTAAACCGTGCAGGCTTATTTATCCTTTGTTGTCTTATCTAGTAAACCATTTTCTATGCTCTAATAAATTGCACATTTTATTGCCGTGAAGAGCTTAAATATGATTATATTAAAGTGGAGATGACTTTGATTTATGTAAATTAGTGACTTTAGAGAGCAAAAGTAACTAAGGTCAGTACGACTAAGTCCGTCATATGCGTCTCAAACTGTTCAATTAGGGTCGGAAATCAGTCGGTAGACGGACTTTCCTGATAGACGGTCATACCCGCACTGACCTTATGTTTGATAGGTATAAACTTATTTACTTACTTATTAAAATAATAAGTAAAGATGAATAAATTACAGGTACTATATACAAGAGGACTCTTCCTTAAATCGCTATGCTATTTTTACCCGACGACATATTAAATAAAAAAAAATGCTCTTTTTATTTTCTTTGCATTCTGACTAGTTCAAAAGAGTTAGCGTGATTAACGGTAAAACTGAGAAAACATATCTTATCTTAAGATGTTATTTTTTACTATGATTCACATAATATACCTTAATGTATTATACCTAATACCCTAATATCCTTTTTAAACTTTTAATAACAAAATTAGCGAACTAATTCCCTATTTCTTTTATTTATTTACCTTGTTGATGTCAAAGGAGTTGAAGCTCGAATGATGTCTTCAGAAACACTGCCAGAGTTTTTATACGGTTTAAAAAAACCGTGGCGATACTTGCGATCTATTATCATTATTAATTGATATTTAATGATCTTTTATATTTTCATTATTGATAATACCATTTAACTCTGTGCTCTGTTGCTCTAACAATAGAAAATTAAAAAGATATGTTTTGAAATTATTGTATACCTTCTCTAAAATTGTATCAAGTTAAGTAGTAGTAGTAAAACTCTCACTCCCAGTTACCTCCCAGTTATGGAAGAGATCCCTTGAAGGGATAAGTTCGCCTTTGTACATGCCTTCTACTTATATGAATTTAATGTTTTGTTTTTGTACAATAAAGAGTTTTACTACTACTACTACTTTAAGGTTACTATTACTTTAAGGTTAACACCTTTGAGTATATGAGAGGAGATAATGCAAACGGGTGACAAATGTAGCTATAATAGCTACGTGTACAATAAGATCTATAAAAGAAAGCAATAGGATATAAATAAATACAAACATATTTAATACAACAGAAAATAAATACAAACATAATAATATAATAGATGTAATTATACAGGTGATAGGAAAAGAAGTTAAACTGGCTAAAGCTAATGACTGTAGACATTGTTAATGATTGTTTTATTTTGTTACAGGTAAGTTGTTATGAATAAGCTTAAATGCAGTTTTAAAGCAACTAAAGGTAAGTTTAGGATAATCAAAGTGGCCTAGTAAAAAAAAACACGGAGATCAAAATTTTCTATGCGCGATTCGATAAAAAAGTTATTATATTTTCGTACATGTTACTAATGACTGACAAAAACATTAATTAATTAAGCGCGCTATCTACCGTTATCAAATTAACTTAATTAATTTATAACGATTTTTTCAATCAATGTTTTATTACAAACATTAGCATTACGTCATACGCGTTTTTAAATACATGATAATAGATTATTGAACAACTATAAAAACATACTTTGCATCGTTGAAGATATCATTCGAGTCTAGCCTTCGACTGAAATCAACTTCAAGGTAAGTTGATATTGAATTATTAAAACATCAAATGCCAATATCTTTGGTTTCTTAACCAATCTAAACCAATTGTGGACTTTAAGCCTATTTTCTAGTTCCTACTAGACAGTCACAAGGAACCACATTATTAGGTATTGGTCTCATCGCGAGCTACTGAGCTGAACTATGGGCTATAAACACGAACAAAAGATACGCACTCCCGTGTAAATAAGAGACACAGCGATACTCGCCCGGCGGTGACAGCTGGGCGAGTATCGCCGTGTCTCTTTTATTTACACGGGAGTGCGTATCTTTTGTTCAAGTTTATAGCCAATAGTTCATAGCTTAGTAGCTCGCGGTGAGACCAGTGCCTAAGCTATGAACTATGGGATTATATGATGCAAGAAACACGGCGATACTCGCCCAGCTATCAGCTATCACCGCCGGGCGAGTATCGCCGTGTCTCTTATTTACACGGGAGTGCGTATCTTATGATAGTTCATAGCTGAGTAGCTCGCAGTAAGACCAGGGCCTTAAACCCCTTTTTAAAAACGTCTCCTAACTTAGCAAGCCGCTAAGTATTGTTGGTCCCTTCCACTCCTACTGACGTATTGATGAGACCGAAAGGGACGAACAATACTTAAAATAAATAATAATGTACCTAGTCCCACGGTAAGCTCACAATTAAGGCTTGTGGTGTGGGTACTAGGCGACGATATATATAATAAATAGATTCATACAGCTACTTAAATACATAGACAGCTATGACCAAGGAACAAATATTTGTGATAAATGAATACACAAATAATGTAATTCTTAAATGATTTGGTCTTAAATGTTCCCACTAAGGAAACTGTAAGTCGACATCTATATCTATCTAGACTGTTTGTTTCTTAATAAAATAAATAAATGCCCTCGCCGGGATTCGAACCCGAAACCTCCAGCTTCGTAGGCAGGGTCACTACCAACTAGGCTACGGAGGCTGACAAGCTCTTAGCTTGTTAAGTTAGGAGACCAAAAAATAAGGGGGTTAGTAACGTGGTTCCGTATGTCCCCACGGAATGCTGAAAAATATGACTATTAATAAAAAATGTAAAGTATACTTCAGCCTATGTCATTATCTAAAAACGCTGAAAAAATAATTGGGTCCCAAACGCT
Source organism: Thaumatotibia leucotreta (assembly GCA_025490895.1). Taxonomy (NCBI): domain Eukaryota; kingdom Metazoa; phylum Arthropoda; class Insecta; order Lepidoptera; family Tortricidae; genus Thaumatotibia; species Thaumatotibia leucotreta. The sequence goes on from JALPQI010004172.1 coordinate 16,643, forward strand.
TCAGTACCCTCGAGATGATTTCTATCGGAACTTAATGAGGAAGCTTGTTTTTATTCCAATTTGTACGAAATCGATGATTAAGAGGCTTTCATTATTCATTAGGCAGCTTTAAAATGTGTGTTAAAATAATTTAGCTGTAACATTGCTCTGAAGCCATACATAATTGCTTAAATTAATAGTAAATGGTTATAGATTAATTATGTCTTCTTGAGAGACTAAAGAACTCTAGTCTGTGACAAATGTGACATTAATATTGTCAATTTTGTAGATTCTATAAGCTCAGCTGTAATTCCGTCCTCCCCAGGCGCCTTGTTATTTTTGAGCTGTTCAAGAGCCATTCTAATCTCGCACAGGCTGATGTCCGGGATATCTTCTGTATAGTGTCGGGTCAGTCTAGCTCTGAGGTCTTCCGCTAGATCAACTTCGGGTCTGCTAGTTGACGTGTACAGCTGTCCATAAAAACCCTCTATCTCACTCAGCAGCTCAGATCTGGATGTGACGATTCTACCATCCTCAGTCTTTAATTTGGCGAGCTGGCTTTGCCCAACAGACAGATCCCTTGCAAAAACTTTAGAGCCCTTGTTCCGCTCGATGGCTTCTTCTATACACTTGGTACGGAATTGGCGCATATCGCGTTTGAGGGACTTAGAGATCTGTCTGTTGAGCCGCCGGTATAAAGTCGCATCAACTGAGGATTGTAGAACCAGTTCACTTCTTTTTTCCATTAGCTTCTGAGTGGAGTCTGAGAGCTTTCTGGTCTTATTTGTCCGCTGGGTCTTAAAAAACTTAGACCCAGCGCTATGGACAGCTTCCACAAACCCGTCGTTGAATACGTCCACATCATCGCCTAGGCAATCGAAACGGTTTTGGAGTTCCAACTGAAAGCTCTCGGGGTTTTGGAGATGGAGTGCAGGACGGAGCGTAGACTTCATCAGTCGCGAGCGTTCTAGCTTAGGACATATATTCAACGTGCCTCTTACCAGGCGGTGATCGCTACCGGTTTTAACCGTACTGATCACAGAAACATCGTTGAATATATGTCTCTTCGTCGACATGATGAAGTCGATCTCGTTTTTAGTTGCACCGTCGGGACTCATCCAAGTCCATTTTCTGTGCTCGCGTTTCTTAAAGAAGGAGTTCATCATGTAGAGTCCCTCCTTCTCCAAGAAACCAGCCAGCAGATGGCCCCGGTGGTTCCGACGTCCAACCCCAAATTGCCCCACCCTCAGCTCGTCACCATCTCTCTTGCCCAGTTTCGCGTTGAAGTCCCCCAGAACAAGGGTAAGTAGGTTCTGGAGCTATGCATGGCTTTTGAGATATCATCATACATAGCCTCCACCTCGTCGTCGGAGTGTGTCGAAGTCGGCGCGTACACCTGTATGACCTTCAGCGAGTATCTCTCAGATACTCTGAGTATAAGGTACGCCACCCTAGCCGACACACTCTCGATCTTCACCACGTTGTTTACGAGGGACTTGTGGACGATGAACCCGACACCTCCCTGGGACTGTTGGTCGCCCTCCCGGAAATAGAGCAAGTTGCCGGACTTTAGGATTATCGTGTCCTCGCCCTCTCTTCGGACTTCTGACAATCCCACAATGTCCCAACGCAACTTGCTCAATCCTTCCTCCAGTTCCACTAACTTTTCGTCGGTCCGCAGTGTACGTGTGTTATAAGTTGCCAGGGCCAGAGGTCGTCGGTGGTGGTAGCCGGATCTTTGCCGGAGATTCTTAGCACCCCTGACCCCGCTAGCACCCTGGCCGCTACCATAACCAGGGCACCGGGGGTCGCCGGAACCTCGGGGCCGCGGCCTTTTTTGTGCTATCATTTTATTTTGGGGGGTATTTGCCATAATCGCCACGCTTGGCATGCGGGTTGGCGATCGCAGTGTCTCCACCGCACTTTAGGGATGCTGCTGCCCATCCCCCGGTGGTCTTGGTCGTAGTTTTCAGACATACCCGGGTCAAAATTGTACTCCCCATCTAACTTTTGATCCATGGATCCCAAAAATAAAAAATAAATATGAATACTTGTATCATCATCAGCCTATGATAGCCCGCTGCTGGACCTAGGCCTCTCCTATTAACTATGCGTATACTATGCGGATTATAGGCATTAGAAGGTAAATGCCTATAATCGCCACGCTGGGCAAGCGTATACTTGTGTAATACTTTAAAATAAAATTATTTTGAACATAATCGGCCCAGTCGTTTTTGAATAACTACGGAACCCTACATTGTGCATGGCCCGGCATTTTTTAATATGATTATGAAACCGTGATGATGATATACGACCAATAATAAATATGTATATGCTTATCTACCCAAATATGAGAAACATCAACTAAGAACTTTTAAAACCATTTCAGATGAACAAGCTCTTCTTATTCGCCATGCTGGCCTTAGTGGCAGTCAGCTTCGCCGCTCCCACCGAAGAAATAGAGCCCATCGTTACCGCTACCGACATCCCTCCTACCCACGATACAGAGAAACGCGCCATTCTCTTCCGCTCGCCACTCGGTGCTCACTACTACCCCAACTACCCGGTCGAAGGACTCGAAGGCTACCGCTACCGCGTCGCGGCCCCCGCCTCAGCTCTGTCCTACCTGTCGTACCGCGACTCGCCTTACTACGGTAGATACATCATCTAAATTGGTACAAATGATGATTTTGAGCGAATAAAATTACTGCAATTTTATAAAGTTTGTTTATGTTATTCTCAAATACATATACTGTATGTCGTACCTCAACGCTAGTTAACGCAGCCAACAAAGGTAGCTTTGTCTTCTTTCATCAAGGTTAGTTTGAGCGACAAAAAATTACAATTTTTTTTTATATTGCATACTATAAGTCACATGACCATATTAATGTATGCAAAATTGCAAATGATTACGTGACTTTTTGTTCGAATCTGTCAGTCTCATAATAATTGTAAGTTACATTCCGAAAATGAAGATACGATGCAATAAACTAGCACCTTTAAAAAATACAGCTAACTAGTACTAAACTTTAGTAAGGTATATATGTAAATTCATTACAGACTGGGACTGTCTGAGGGACAGTGGAAAGTATGTCAGAGTTTCGATAATATTCTCTGTAGATTACTTATTACAAGCTTTTATTTAGTTTCACCTGTCCCGTTGTCTGTCGTTCTGTAATCAAATCTTGCAACTTAAATTTGATCCACTTCCCGGTTTCCGATTGAGCTGAAATTTAGAATGCATGTACAAATCGGATGACAATGCAATGTTATTGTGACATAGAGCTGATCTGATGATGGAGCTGGAAGGTGGCCATAGGAACTCCGTAATTAAATGATGCAACCCTATCGAGTTTGAGCTCATTAGATTCGTCTTGACAAGTACTTTGATATTATATGGTAACCAGGGTCTGATGATGGAGCCGGAAGGTGGCCATAGGAACTACGTAATTAAATGATGCAACCCTATCGAGTTTGAGCTCATTAGGTTCGTCTTGACAAGTACTTTGATACTATATGGTAACCAGAGTCTGATGATGGAGCCGGAAGGTGGCCATAGGAACTCCGTAATTAAATGATGCAACCCTATCGAGTTTGAGCTCATTAGATTTGTCTTGACAAGTACTTTGATACTACATGGTAACCAGGGTCTGATGATGGAGCCGGAAGGTGGCCATAGGAACTCCGTAATTAAATGATGCAACCCTATCGAGTTTGAGCTCATTAGATTCGTCTTGACAAGTACTTTGATACTATATGGTAACCAGGGTCTGATGATGGAGCCGGAAGGTGGCCATAGGAATTCCGTAATTAAACGATGCAACCCTTTCGAGTTTGAGCTCATTGGATTAGTCTTGACAAGTACTTTGATACTATATGGTAACCAGGGTCTGATGTTGGAGCCGGAAGGTGGTCATAGGAACTACGTAATTAAACGACGCAACCCCATCGAGTTTGGGCTTATTGGATTAGTCTTGACAAGTACTTTGATACTATATGGTAACCAGGGTCTGATGTTGGAGTTGGAAGGTGGCCATAGGAACTCCGTAATTAAACGACGCAACCCCATCGAGTTTGGGCTCATTGGATTAGTCGTGACAAGTACTTTGATACTATATGGTAACCAGGGTCTGATGTTGGAGTTGGAAGGTGGCCATAGGAACTCCGTAATTAAACGACGCAACCCCATCGAGTTTGGGCTCATTGGATTAGTCTTGACAAGTACTTTGATACTATATGGTAACCAGGGTCTGATGTTGGAGTTGGAAGGTGGCCGTAGGAACTCCGTAATTAAACGACGCAACCCCATCGAGTTTGGGCTCATTGGATTAGTCTTGACAAGTACTTTGATACTATATGGTAACCAGGGTCTGATGTTGGAGTTGGAAGTTGGCCATAGGAACTCCGTAATTAAACGACGCAACCCCATCGAGTTTGGTCTCGTTTGATTCGTCTTGACGAGTCTCTTGCTTTCGTACCATATCAATTATATATGATTGATTGGATGGATGACCCAATGCCAAGGCGAGCACGTGCCGAGGGCTGAGTGGTATCAGGGTGTATAAAATGTCTTGCTGCTAACGTTGCGCCTCAGGGTACCAGGGCGAACCCTGTTGTATTGTAGCCCTTATCCCTCTACAGCGGACCTCTGGGGGGATGGACCGTTATTTGTCCTATACTCGTGGGAATAACATGAAGAAAACAAAAACAACTACACAAAGAAAACGACGTTTAGAGAAGGCGAAATTGAAGAGACAGGAGAAGATTGCTAATTAAAGCGATGTCCACAAGCGGCAACGCTTAGAAAAAATAAGTTTAGCTACTGCTAAACATAGAGAAAACGAATTGTTAGAACAACGCACACATAGGCAAAATATCGACAGAATACGTAAACAAGAGAGAAGAAAAAATAAATTACAAGAAGAACACTTGGCCAGGCTCGACAGGAACAGAATGCTCAGGCAAGCAAGACAGTTATCACAAACAGCAGAGGAACGCATTGTAACAGCACAAAATGAACGGCAGAAAAAGACTAACCAGAGGAATGTGCAACGTGGTAGCATTGAGTACTTTAATAATGCGATAAATACATTTTGAGATAAAGTGTGTAATATTTGCATAAAGAGGACTAAAATTTAAGGATATCGCTGCTGGTCAAGCTTATGTAGCTTTAAGCCGAGTTAGGTCTTTAGCAGGTCTTCAAATCGAAGAACTTGACTGCTCCAAGTTGACGTCGAAGAAACCTTGTAATGTTGATCCATTAAAAGAAATGGATAGAATGAGAAACGTTACAAATAACTAACAAGTGATTACGTAATTTCAACATTATTGATATTTAAATCAGTACATATTACATATCATATAAACGAACTACGGACTTCATAACGGAATAACGCTGCTACGCGCTGCGAACTAAGTCGTAGTAAATCTCGAATTAAAAATAGAGGTACTAAAAAGTTAAAAATAAAATTAATGAAAAAAAAAACCTTTTTAAAACAAGCTTTTATTATTTGTTTATAAAATGAACTAAAAAGTTAAAAATAATATAACTCTAAAAAGAAATATAACACTTTGTAACTTGATTGTAACCTTTAACGACAAATAAGCGTCTTCGTCTAGCACAAAATAATTCCATATTGTACAAATTTATTTAATTTTAACACTAAAACTTTTCACCATACATAATTATTCAATCTCGTCCCCCCTCTTTATCATAGTCCCCATTTATAAATGAAAGCGTGTTACATTGTGATAGCTTGAGGAAAATGTTGTGTTGTATTAAATGTAACACGCTTTCATTTATAAATGGGGACTATGATAAAGAGGGGGGACGAGATTGAATAATTATGTATGGTGAAAAGTTTTAGTGTTAAAATTAAATAATTTTTTAGAGTTATATTATTTTTAACTTTTTAGTTCATTTTATAAACAAATAATAAAAGCTTGTTTTTAAAAAGGTTTTTTTTTTCATTAATTTTTTTTTTTATTTCTAATAATTCCACTATCAGCGCTAAAGTAGTCAATGTGCATTCAGACCAAACGACCATTCGCTATTATATCCCCCACTCTGCGAAATTCGTTCGTTACACAAAACGTGATTGGTTAATTTCGTGGAGTGGGGGATAGAATAACGAATGCTCGTTAGGCCTGAATGCACATTTAGATATTTTTTAGTTTTTAAGCCGCGGAGAGCTGTTTTACCGTAACACATTTTAATCATGTTCTCTCAATATAATTTTTTTATCGAAAATACATACCTGCATCGACTTTTACAAATTCATGTAAGTAGGTTAATAAGGTCAACTATTTTAGACGCACACAGAATTATGCAATATTCATAAACCGTTGAGCATATTCGGGAAACGACCAATAAACAAACAACCGAAGACGGTTATAGCAAGGGTCTCGAGGGCGATCTTAGACCCTCGTAATGTGTTTACATATAGGACCTCCGTCCATGGAGCGAGCAAAGCGATATAACTACCGATATACTAGTGTAACGTCCAGCTAGGGAGCTCTTGAGAGATCTTAGACCCTCATAATGTGTTTAAGTATAGGAGCGATAGACGGAGCGAAGCGATTTACTAAGCGATTCTAGCACAGATGTCATATATTATATACCATAGATCAAGCAAACGTATCTACTTAGCGTGTCAAATGAACTCAATAAAATCTACTGAGTTGGCCGTCTTTAATCGCAGCTTGCAGCTTTCGGGCGTCAAATTTTGTAAATTGAAGTGAACAAAAACATTAATAATGCCTCCTTAATTAATATTAATTGTAACAACACAAAAAAAATGAATACTCAAGGGCCTGAGACATATTTAAAATCATAGGCAAGTAACAACTTCAGTACAAAATCTGACACGCTCGGGCGCCATACAAATGAATGAACTTGTTTCTTCTATCCAAATCTAATTATGTGGGTGCTAGTGTGCTTTTGACTCTTGAACTGGCTTACTCATGGCCACATACTAGCCGAGGGCAGAAGCGTGGCCTACGATGGAGTGAGTTCGCCTAGAAGGTGCCTATTCACACTTGACTTGAAGGTCCATTTTATATTTTTCTAACAATTCAACCAACATCCATCCATGGAGCGAGAAAACCTCAGCCTCTGTAGCCTAAAGGTAGTGACCATGCCTACGAAGCTGGAGGTTCCTGGTTCAAATCCTGGCGTTTAGTTTAGGACGTAATAAGTAGCCGTTAGCAGTTTACGCCGCCAACGTTGGTAAACTTCGATATTTTTCTTTGGTATGCAGGGTATAAGTCTTATTAGACTTATAGACGAATCTCTTAATGCGATTTAGTTTAGAACATAACATTTAGGTACCTACATAACGTTCACTTAAAATTATCCGTCCGGAATAATTCGGCACACAATGTAGAGAAGCACATTCAAGTTAAACGCTCTTTGACAGTTAAATTTAAAAGCAGATGACATAACTGCCATATCAATATTATAACATGTTGGTATCTACATTGTTGCTCCGAAAATCTTGAAAAAAGTTTGTGGGGTCATAATTAAGTGTAACTTTAAAACAACCTCGTAATCCATGATTATAGTAATGAACCCTACGCCTGGTTTAATTTTTCGCCCGTATTAGATTGACATCCGGTATGACATTTAATATTTAAATCGGTGTCCAAATACTTAAAATAAATCGTACGCAATGGATGAGCACCCTTCGGACCGACCTTAGCATACAAATGTCGGCTGATAGCGTTACAGAGTGTTTGCTGTTCGGATTGCCCACATTTGAATAGGCCTAACTGCTTTCTGCTTACTATATGCAGATTCGAGGTATAACTAGGTATACAGGGTGTTCCACGAACCACTGAAAACCTTGAACGGGGTGATTTGGTAGTTTAAACAGAATAACTTTTACTATGGAGCTAACCCAGAAATCTCAAAAAAAATGTTGCCTTTTTCATATAAAATGTCGTGATCAATCGGTTAAAATGTATGAAAAAGACAATATTTTTTTTAGATTTCGTGATTGGCCCCATATTAAAAGTTGTTCAGTATAGCCTACTATATCACCCCGTTCAAGGTTTTCAGTGACTCGTGGAACACCCTGTAGTATTGTATTCTGGCCTGCTACCGCGAACACTGAACTTCTCAAATTTTGGGTCTCTGTCACTCTAATGACGCCTTTCTTGGAGTGACAGAGACAAATCCCCGTAATTTACAAGCTTCGCTATTCGCGGTAACAGGCTAGCCATTTTCCGCAACTCGACGTCAAACGTGTCTATTTTGTGTGGTTACAACTACAACGCTAGCCCATCATCATCAGCCTATGATATTCCACTGCTGGACGTAGGCCTCTCCTTTTAACTATGCGTATAAACGCATTAGGAGGTAAATGCCCATAATCGCCACGCTGGGCAAGCGGATTGGCGATCGCAGTAATGTGTCATCATTATCAATCTTTTATCAAATAGTGGTCAGTGACTATTCAATCCCTTAGTCGACTCTTACGACACCCGCAGGAGGAGTTGGGGTGGTGACAAACGTATTCTTACTGCCGTCACCACACGGCACCCAAAATTATTATTGGCAACTTCTCATACACGCTTAAATTTCTTCGCAGATGTATACAGGTCACTCACGATGTTTTCGTTCACCGTAAAGCACTTGTGAATATCAAGTGATATCTCGTACGTATATTGATTTATACTTTCATAATTATCACTCATATTTTAACCACAAACGGGTCTTAATCGCGTAAACTTACGTTTATTTTATCCTGACGTTTGTTGTTATAATATTTCGTACATACATTTTTTAACTCATAGGTACGAGCCAAGGTTTGATTTGAACCTGCGACCGCGCGTAGCGGCCGTGTATTTTAGGAACCTCTCGACCACAAGCCAAGGCCAATCTCTGATTGACTATGGCTGGTCACAGGTTCTTACCCTATAGAGTCTGTTGGGAAAGTGAAGACACGTAAGATTTATGGGCGTGGTTTGTTACCACACGCCTTCACTTTTCGAACTCTACACCTTAAATTTTATCACCATACCACAAACAATGACGACTACTTAAACTCTTTATCACTTTCTAGATTAATTACAAATCCCCTAAGTGGGATTGCTAAAGCGGGCAAAATCGGGTTATAGCTGATTAATATTCAACGGTAGTAAGTAATTTCGTTACTAACCGAGGGAAGCTTAAATTACAGGGCATTGAGCTAAAATTGGGTCCATTTTCGGAAAGTTATATTTCAAAGACCATTTAAAATCAATGTTTTCTCAACTAAAACGTCCTACCTATAGATACCTACCTACATCCTAATGCATTCATACGCATATATAAATATCTTCGGACATCTTACACAAATCGACCTAGTCCCACGGTAAGCTCAATTAGGGCTTGTGATGTAGGTACCAAGTGAAGATATATATATAATAGATACATATAGATACTTATATGTACACATAGACAGCCATCATGACCAAGGAACAAAATAAATATTTGTGATAAATAAATACACAAATAATGCCCTCGCCGGGATTCGAACCCGGAACCTCCAGCTTCGTAGGCAGAGTCACTACCAACTAAGTTACGGAGGCTGACAATGATGGGAGAGGTCTATGTCCAGCAATGGACTATTATAAGCTGATGAAGACTGAAGCTATGTAACTTCTCTGTCTTACGGGGATCTTACTTATCTTGGATAACGGATGACTCAAAATGAGTAAGATTTTCCCTTCATATTTATTTGGGCAGGTTATGTTGCCAACCAGAGTGACAGCAGGTGGACTTACGGATTCGTGGCCTATTTTAGATGAAAGAGCCCCTGGGCGTCCGTTGGCTGGTTAGGTCGACGACATTCGTAAGATTACTGGACACTTCAGGGTTAGATTGGCTCAGGACCGAGATGAGTGGCGTACTAGAAGAGAGGCCTATGCTCAGCAGTGGGCGATAAATGGCTGAAATCATGATGATGATTAATTGACAAATCTGTACAATATAATTATATACGTTATTAAATCAATTAAATCTAACTAACCTAATTAACCTACCCTATCATCGCGTGCCTACTATACGGCCACATTTCAAAATATAATTCTGAGGTAAAAGTGACCATATTTTCCTGCAATACAGTCACGTCTTCTATAAAACTCCATTTGGAAATGTGACCGTATAGCAAGCACGCGACACTAGCATTGTGTCATTGTTGAAGGTATAAAATCCAAGATAGACTAATTAGACGGAATGTGTCATAATCCTCGTGATATTCCAGTCCCAGATAGTCCAGTTGAAACTTACAAGCTCGAAACTTCTCAAATCGCTAAATGTTTTGTTAGCACTTAGTTCAGATCTGAGCAGTAGCCGTACCATGAGTTGGAAAGTAAAGGATACGTTAGGTTTTACTCGATACGTAATTATATCGCGCTCGCACTGATATACTGGAGCGAGCGCGATGGCCTGCTTTACGTATCGAATAAAACCTAACGTTGCCGATATGTACTTCTAAAGTCAACGTACGACTACTGGATTCAAAGTCTTATTACAGCGTACGAAAAGGACGAAAAAAAAACTTTGTAACATCTTGAGCACTTTTGACCCTAAGTGCAGTACACTATTGGTGCGACAGTATGTCGCCATGAGAGAGACTTTCCTATTAATAAAGGAGAAACTGGGTGCTTAGACAAGTTGCCAATCGCTAACGCTTAGTAGCGTATCGTAGATTCTCCTCTCTGTTACTCTTTCATATTAATGCGACAAAGACAGGTATTCGTTTACGACTAACGATTAATCGTTAGCGATTGGCAACTTTATTTATCGATTTATTTATTTCATTTTTATTTATAACTTGTCTAAACACCCTGATAGTCTATCTCGCAGCGAGATACTGTCGCATCAACCATACTATAGCCTACAGGTTGAAAGAGAAAAAATGTACTCTTTGAACAGTAAAAATGGACAAATTGACCATGTCGGAAACACAGACCCGAGCTATGAACAAATCAAAGCTACGAATTTTATTATTTCATCCATAAAGTAGGTCAATCATACTTCTCTAAAAATCCTTAAACATTTTCCTAAGCGAGGGTTGGGTGGTCAAACCCGATAAGTCAAGCAGAACTGTTTTTAAAATACGAACTATATGACATTGACGTTGGAGTTGTTATTTCAATGAAAAAATATCTCGACTTATCTATTATACTTATCGGGTTTGACCATTCGCTATTCTAACCCCCTACTCTACGAAATTCGATCGTTACACAAAACGTGATTCGTTGATTTCGTAGAGTGCCCGTATGTTTACCTAATGGTTATAACTAGGTACCATGCAAGCGGGTTGGTGACCGCAGTAGTGTGTCCACTATGATGACGCTATTGCCCATCATCAATCTTTAATATATGAATGGTCAGTGACACTTTAAAATTCCTTAGTAGTCTCTTACGACACCCGCGGGAAGAGTAGTAGTAGTAGCAGTAGTAGTAAACACTTTATTTCACAAATCATAAAAATAACAAACATAATCACCAAATTAAAAATTTAAAAAACAGACTTCAACCGGTTTCTCCAAGATTCCCGATTTGTTTCCATCATTGGTTTCCTCAAATCCTACTTTCTGAATGCAAATTCTTGTAAATGAATGAAAATTACCAAAAGCGCCATACATGTACCTATAACATTTGAAGAGATCCCTCGATTTCTCCAGGATCCCATCATCAGACCCCAACTTAGTGCCAATGGGACCATCTCGGGGTAATACACGTTCGATCACAAAAAGAAATTTTAGAATCGGTTCACTATTCTCGGAGATATCAGGTAACATACATACAATTTATTTATTTATTTATTTATTTATATACAGTGAAATTGTACAAAGGCGAACTTATCCCTTTGAGAGTTGAGATAGAGTCAAATGTACTCGTATATTACTACCGTCACCACACGGCCTAGGAATACCTATTTACTTAAAATTAAAACACAAATTGCGAATAGGTACTTACCAGTTAAAATTCATTGTCCGTTCCATTAATTTCTGGGAACGAAAATCTCCTGAACCGTTAAAGCTGATCGCCAGGTGGCGATAATACCTGTATCCGGAATTCTCGCAATTCGACTGAAAGGGATTACGACGCTTCCATTGCTGCATAAAGTAATGTTCAAGTACCTACTTTGCAATTGGAAGCAGCGGTGAAGCCGGTTTTACAGGCTTAATTTTTTATTGCAAAGTTTGTTCGGCTGAAATGTAAAATAATTCTGGTCGTCGTGGTTTCCGATTGAGCTGGAATCGTGCACGTTTATACATCATCATCATCAGCCTATCTCAGTCTACTGCTGATGGACATAATTATATGCATGTCCTATTACCTACGCGCATGTATGCTTGATGCGGGTGGCGCAAGACCGGTCATTGTGGCAATCCTTGGGGGAGGCCAATGTTCAGCTGACGTCTTTTGCCAGCAGGTAACAAATGCTAAGCGCATTAGTGTGTTCACTAATACGATACTACTACTACCCATCATCACATATCTTACATATATTAGCTTATGTAGCGTAATTTTCACAGGTAAAACGTGAAAATTCAAAATAATGGTGGAGAAAAGTGACGGAATCTTATTATGCTTGGTCTTGTCTAGAATAAGATACGGTTATAATTTAATTGCCCAGAATACATAAAATAAATAAATATCTTGGGACATCTTACACAAAATCGACCGAGTCCCAAGGTAAGCTCAAATAAGGCTTGTGAAGTGGATATGTAATGTTAGTAATGTACCAGGCGATGATACCTATATGTAATAGATAGATACGTATAGATACTTAAATAAATACATACACAGCCAAGGAACGAATAAATATTTGTGATAAATAAATAAGTACACAAAAAATGTCCTCTCCGTGATTCCAACCTGGAACCTCCAGCTTCATAGGTAGAGTCACTATCAACTAGGCTACGGAGGCTGACTAAGATATCAGAAACTTGTTGGGTAAAAGTAGGTAGTACAATTTAAAGTAGTTAAAGTTTACATATAAATGTAATGGAAAGAAATAATCGGATAATTTTTTGCCCAAAACTGCTATGTCGACGAAAGGGGACCCTGGCAACAATTAGTCCTCTTCTGCTTATTGACATCTATGCTTTATATCCTTTTATTTTTAAGTGTTCGTGTGACCCCGGTTGTATCTAGTACCATAGGCATTAGTAACAGCCTGTTTGTATAACCTATCAAACTAACTTTGACTTTGCCCTCTTGTTCCTGATAAGCCAAATCGATTGACATTTTAATGTTTTTTAGACCATTAAAAAGGTGTTACAATTAATATGCATATTTCTGTTATCAAATGCATCAAATATCGATCATAAAAAACTAATTATTAAAATAACTATCGCCATCGTATAAAAGCGATTTGAATACTGTGTAGAATATCATTCGAGTGTCTTCGATTGTCAAATTAACAAGGTGAGTTTTTTTGTACTGATCAAATGCTTTCAAGCCTACAGCTCTGTTACTTAGCTGTTTTTATTAGTGGAACTTTTTTTATTTCGATCCAAATGTTCAAAATAAAACTATTGGTCCTTGGACGTCAAAAACACTTAGTTAAAGTAATCATGATAGTTAAAGGGCCAGTAACTTTTTATTGTTCCTATTGAACCTATAAGATTCACATGAGCTTAATAATCCAATAATATTGACTTGCTTGTGATACAAATTATTTCTGGATTTAATAAGCAGAATTAAATGTTAAGAAACAGCACCAGACAGCTCTCTAACCCCCTTCGCCGGCTCGCCGGAAGATCAGCGTTGGCTTTTGGGTCGACATTATGCTGAGGCAAGTCCATTTCGTGGTATAATATTAAATGCTGAATTTGACTGTTTTGTTTTGTCATGTTATGCTTTTTATATTTGCCACGAATATATTATTTGTATTTGTATTCATAAGCGTTTCCTAACTTAGCAAGCGGCTAATGTTATTTGTCCCACTTAGTCTTATCAATATCTCTGTATGAAGGAAAGGGACAAACAATACTTAGCAGCTGGCAGGGATTAGAGATGTTTATGAGTAAGGGGGTAAAGATCTGTCTTCTTAAGATATATCCGTAAGTAGGTTTATAGTGCAGCAATTATGACAGTTGAATTAAATCATTTTGAGCTCCGTAGTCCGTACTGTGCGTACCTATATATTTATTTTCAATAGGTACCTAAAATGTACCGCTACTACATTGAGTTCATAGTTATTTATTCAATTAACAATGTACATTGTATCTGAACATTACATACCTACATACTTTTTTGTAAATTAATACAATTTACAATAATCTCTTAATATGTCAAAGAAATATGTATAATTATATATTTGATACACGATTACACGAATTTACACCATGTCAAAACAATAATACACACGCAAATTACCTAACCTATACCCAACATGGAAAAACTCACCAACGCTATAGAAACACTTCTTCAGCAATAAAGACTTCAATCTATTCTGAAATGCACGTTCAACAATAATTGATCCAAGTCGCTAAACTAACCAACCTTTAAAACAATTCCAGATGAACAAAATCTTCGTATTCGCCCTCCTGGCTTTGGCCGCCGTCTGTGCTGCAGCCCCGGCTGACGAGACCCCAGTCTCCCCTGTCGAGATCCCCCACGATCAAGCCAAGCGTGACATCCTCTACCCGGCTCTCTACCGCTCTGGTTTCAAATACTACCCGGACTATGAATACGTCGCGACCTACCCGGCTTACAGGTCGTCCTACCCGTACTATGGGAGATACATTATTTAAATTTTGATGGATTTCACGGACGATTTGGTAAATAAAGAGCATTGACTTATGGTTTCATTGAAAATATAGTTTATCCAGCAATTATTGAGTTTATATTTATAAAGGTATCTTCAAATGTATGCTTAATGTTAGTAAAAATAAGAGATAGCTAAAAGATAACATATTTTTTTACTTCCAAAATATCAAGTCATATTCTTGTAACATGATCTTCAGCATAAGATAATAGGTAAACGATAACGATTACTTCATTCATAATATCATCGAACAAAAGATAGAAACCAACCAATAGACCAGGTATTAATCCAAAGAAATGTATATGAAAGTTAATCATAAAATATTATAAACTACGAAAGCAACCATCCTTAAAGCAAAAGAACCAAGCTAACGGTAAAATTATTTATTTGTTGCTGGAGAAAATAATACTAAATATTAAGCTAATTATTTTCTTGTAGTTTGCCCTACTTACCGTAGCGTAGCTTAAACTTATATGAGCTTACTAAGTCTCATATTATTGTTGTTACTTAAGCGAGGTATTATCTGTGTATTACTCTCGTCCCCTGTTGCACGTTGTTAGTTTGTTGCTAATCGCTCAAGCGGATGTCGGATCTAGTGGAAAATTTGCATTGTATTACGAACTTTACATGTTAACTTTGAGGAACAAAATTATAACTTGTGTTCAGATCCCCTATGCCGAATTTTGGCTAATAATATAATTGTAAGCCGAAAAAAGGCCTAAGAATATCATGATACCTATGAGTTGTTATTTTAAATGCTTTTCAAATTACGAAGGGTAGGGTGAGATACTGTTGTTTATTTATCCAATCATATCACGGGCGTTTCAAGTTGATCCCTTTTATACAAATACATATTACACATATAGGTAGAGAGATCCATAGGCGCGGTAGCTCCCATAGCCTAAAAGTAGATCATGCTTTTATCGTGTGCAAAAGACAAATTATATAATCATCATCATCACCATCATATCAGCCAAAAGACGTCCACTGCTAAACAAAGGCCTCCCCCAAAGATTGCTACAAAAGTTGTGGCAATTATATAATAAGTAATTTTATTCATTTTGGTTGACAAATTCTTCAGTTGCTCTGTGATTTGTCTTTTAAATTTAAGCTTTCTGTCAATAAGACCTTTAATATCAAAAACAAATTTATAAAAATAATCTCAGGATATTCATTAAAACAACAAAAATCACTCAACTCAACGTTCCCTTTATTCATTCCACCTTCCGTCACACAGTAACCTTTTTAAATGTAATATCTTCCATAATAAGGGTATTTTGGGTACGTCACTCCCGGGTAGGTGGGGTAGGTCGGGTAGGTAGGGTAGAGCGACCCATAGGTGCGGTAGTCCCCATAATACCGGTAGCCAGGCACGTAGTAGATGGACCTCTTATCTTGTTCATTGGCGGGTACGTTGGCAGCGTCTACTGACTCCACTGGGTTGAGGGTCTCAGTGACCTCCTCAGCAGAGACGACGGCTACGAAAGCCAGCAGAGCGAGGACTAGGAACTTGTTCATCTGGAAGATTTGATTAAGGATTAATATTTTTATATACCGCTTGGTG
This sequence comes from Thaumatotibia leucotreta, assembly GCA_025490895.1. Classification (NCBI taxonomy): domain Eukaryota; kingdom Metazoa; phylum Arthropoda; class Insecta; order Lepidoptera; family Tortricidae; genus Thaumatotibia; species Thaumatotibia leucotreta. The sequence continues at coordinate 32,960 of JALPQI010004172.1, forward strand.
ACAGAAGTAAAAATAAAATTTTCACCACTCCCAACTCTTCGAGTGGCTCGACAGTGGGAGTCGGCTAAGGCATTGATGTATCTCTGACAATTCATTTATTATTGAAGATTGATGATGGATAGCAGAACCTTCATAGTGGACACTGTACACACTTCTGCGATAGCAATCGGCTTCCCTAAGGGTGCGATTATGGAAATTTCCTCTTGATGCATCCATACGCATAGACAACAAGAAAGAATCGTGCAGCGGATCCTTGTAGTTCCTGCAGTGGACTGAAACAGGCTGATCATTGCTAATCCTTCGAAATAAAGAATCATTTTTTTTTTCATAATTCGGCGAAATCAAATTGACGAACGAGCTTTTTGGAATCAAGTACACCCCGGAATTTAGGAAGATTCGTGACCTGGTGACACCTTTCATAGAGTTACACAGACAGATGTCCAAAATTTGTGATTATCGAAGGTCGTGGTAGTTCTAGTAATATTTGCATTATGGGTCTTACTAACATGTACGACATGACAATTTCATCACAAATCTAATAGAAGGGCAGATAGAAGCAAGGAGGGAAAGGGGAAGGCCGCGAAGGGCGTATGTAGACCAACTGAAGGAAAAGGCACAGGTCAGGTCGTACAAGGAGGTAAAGGAATTGACGGACGACAGAGAGAGATGGCGATTACTCCACCGACAAGGGCACAGCCCTTAAATAAGATGATGATGATGATGAGGGTCTTACTAAACAGGATTCACGTTTAGCAATGCTCGTGAATTGGTTCAGTGGATCCGCAATATAGTGAGTGCCCTTTGAGTATATTTTGAAAAACAAACTTACCTTGGAGTTCGTTCGAAGCTGAGACTCGAATGATGTTCCATACTACGCTGTTAATGTTTTTATAGAACAAAACGGGATAGTCCGTTAATTATATTTTAACTGGCTTATAATTATCATCTAATAGATATAAAGTAAATTAACGTTACAACCTGTTAGGATCCGCAAAAAAACCCTATATCATCAACAGATCAGAGGAAAAACTTGGCGGAATAGTTATAATCTATCCTTAATTGAATTGCCCATTGAAATGAAATTAGATAGGTAATAACATGATTAACCGTAATGACGGACATTCCCATATCCCTCTACTGAAGTTTTCTCAAATGGCCTTGTCCACGCACGTAAATAAATAAATATCTTGGGACATCTTACACAAATCGACTTAGACCCATAGGATCCACGGGAAACCTTCGATGGTGCTGGCCGGGGCATTGGCAGACCGAGAAGGAGATGGCGGGACGATCTGGATGCGTTCTATCCAAATTGGCGGGAGAAATGTGACGACCGGGCCGAATGGAGGAAAACAGAGGAGGCCTTTGCCCAGCAGTGGGACACTAAACCAGGCTGATAAAAAAAAGTTACTTATAATTTTATATATTTGTGAAAAATAAATACACAAATAATGCCTCGCTGGATTTGGACCCGGAAGTCCCGGAACCTCCAGCTTCGTCGGCAGGGTCACTACCAACTAGGCTAAGAAATAAATAAGGAATCCCCTGGGCGTGCATGCGTTCATAGGCATGCGGTAAAGGATACTTGATGGTAAACCGGTCATCAGGAATGCCTTACTTGTTTGTCATCGTCATGGTAACTTGAAGCAGGATCTAATATTTTATTGATTTAGTTTCCTTTATTCAACATAGTGCTTCGTCTCTGAGCCCATTGTGGATTTACATAGAGCGTTTCCGTGCTATCAGATCCGTACCTAAAAAAATATGTATGACAGATTTTATGAGGAAATGCCAACCTTTACGAAAGTGTCTTTACCTACTTACCTCACTTTACAGACCTTTAAAATATGCCTAAGACTAAAATTTAAGTACAGAATATTTTCGTCGATTAAAAAAAATCTAAACGCCAATTCTGCCAAATACGTCCGAATTACCCCAGTCGCCCTAATTTTCATCTTATATCAATATTACACCGAGTTTACTCTCTACACACATTGAGCTCTCAAGTGGGTAACTAACCACGGATTATCTCCTGGATTTATATTGTATGTACAGTCACGTCTAATAATATGTATACATTTCGGAACGTATGTCGAAGGCATAAGGATCAAAATCGTATACATATTATAAGAGTCGACCGTACTATGTACGCAGTTTATGTTAATATAAAATTCATTAAGAAAAAATACAGAATTGATCAACGTCGATCTAACAATCGATGGCAGTAGAAAAAAGCAGCAAAACATCACTTTTGTGTTTTTCATATATAAAACTTCATAGTGGTGATAGTTTTGACAGTTCAAAAAAATAATTTGATTAGTTTGCCAGTCATCATGCCTATTATTACTCCAGTGGTTACCACTACGTTTACATAATATGTACGTGACCTCGCGTCCTTCGTAAGCGTTTTATAATGCGGTGTCAAACAAACTTACGTTCAGTTTACATTCACAGTCTAGTGAGCACAATCACTTCGCCAACAATATGTGCTGTGTACGATAATTTGAGTACATGGCTCGTGAAGCGTTTTATATAGTGGAGGAGAATATAATGTGAATATTTCGTTCGTTTTATATTCTGGGGAACAAAATTCAATTTACTCTCTTATGTAGTTATAAATTAGACATAATTTTGTAAATCAAATATTTAAATAGGTATTTTCTGAATCCGAATAGGCTAGGGTTATGTTTTAGAATTGGTTTATATTTAAAATTATTAACGGTTTGTATTCTATCTTAAATTCACGTGCTACATTTTAGGAATTAAAATTGTTTTGGGACGACTTTTCTGTGAATAATATTTATTGAATGAATTTTGGTGTATTCTAGTAATGTCTTCATACTAAGTTTAAATAAAATGATGATTTATCATGTGGGGCTTGTATAAGTAAATAGCGTTTGTTATTAATTATTAATAACATTTGTTAAAATAATGATTTTGTCAGTTTTTGCAACATCATTATACATGTATTTATTTTAAATCACATACATATACCACATATATTTACCATTTAGATCTTATATTGTATGATCCACAGGAAACTACTAACGTCGCTTTACAAAAACAGAACTTTTACAATTTTTTTGACGTATATCAGAAACTTTTTGAAAAAATCCTCTGAATAAAACAGAAATAATATTGTTTGTGTTTTCTGTGTATTATCTTAAATGATGAGTATACACAATTACACATACATTCAATGACCAATTATCAAAACGTTACAATTGACCCCAGTCTCCTCTAATATTTACCTTGTTTTAAAATGTATGCCGCAAACATTGTACCTCGTACAACCAACACGTAATGTTCAGTTTGCGTTTACAGTCTAGCGGGCACTACCCATTGCTCGCTGAGTGCTTTAATTTGAGTATTACGTCGTAGTATTCGAAATAGTGCAGAACCGCAATTCGGAAGCATTTTAGTCCGAGATAGGTACTTAAAGTTCAATGTAAAAAAAATTACGGCTCATGTAAAATGGAAATAGCTCGTGATGCTGGGAGGGAATGACGTGAAATTTTCTAAATATAAAAGAGTAGGTACATTACGATACGAGTGCGAAAAAAATTGTAGTTCAAAACGAGAAGAGATTAATTAAAATACGAGTGAAAGGAGTGTTATTCGCACGTGTATGGTACGACGCTTTGCAGTAGATGGCCCGAAGTTTCGACCTGAACACTTGAGAAATGAACCACTTCACGCACTAGTACGTAACAAAGCACCACTTGTACTGAAAAAAGTACCTACCTACTCGTGTCGATTTAAAATACTTCCTGCGGTCGTATTGTAATTTATTGTACAGTCAAGTGCAAAAATAAGTATCGAAAGAATCCGTTCATAAATAATGTTACGACGTTCTTATTACACAGAATTAGAGTGCACTGGGACATATTTTTGAACGTTTTTGTATACCCCTTATTTTGTCTTCGACTGTATGTGTGTTGTATTGCATAATTTAATGGGTACCTCATAGGTAAGCGTGCTTCACCGTAGACTGCATCATCACTTACCAGCAGGTATGATCGTGGTCAAACGTGTACCTATTGAATAAAAAAAAAGTACTATTTGTGTATACTCCATTTCCATGCCGTGTGGTGACGGCAGTAAGAATACATTTGTCACCACCCCAACTCCTCCTGCGGGTGTCGTAAGAGTCGACTAAGGGATTGAAGTGTCACTGACCATTTTACAAGATAGATCATGGGCAGCAGCGTCATCATAGTGGACACATTACTGCGATCGCCAATCCGCTTGCCCAGCGTGGCGATTATGGGCATTTACCTCCTAAAGCGTCTATACGCATAGTTAATAGGAGAGGCCTACGTCCAGCAGTGGACTAACATAGGCTGATGATGATACTTTCAAATACCATGGCCCAATGCCACATAAAAGTTTGCAGTAGCATCGGGCCATGGTATTTGAAAAGGAGTATACCTACAACCGTAAATAGAAATGCGCATACCTATTAATATTTTAGCCTATATAATGTCCCACTGGGCACAGGCCTTCTCTCATAATATATATATGAGAGGGATTGGGCTATAGTCCCCACGCTGGCCCTAAGCGGGTTGGGAACTTCACAAACACCTCTGAATTTCATCGCGGATGTATGCAGTGGTTTCCTCACGATGTTTTCCTTCACCGATTCTACTCGGTAGGGTAGCACTAGTTTTGGAAAAACTCATTGGTACGAGCCAGGATTTGAACCCACGACCTCCGGAATGAAAGTCAAACATCTAAACCACTGAGCCACCACCGCTATCCTATGTTTCTATCTTATGTTTACCTATTCTATGTTTTAAATCTATCCAACATATATGTAGATTAAACCGTACATGTAATCTAAATGTACAATTTGCTTATAAACTTCTTATCTAATTGTAACCCTTAATCCACTCGTAATACAATCTGTAATTGTCAAGCCACCTTCTTAACAACTGAATGAATACTTTACAACTCCAAAAGTCGTATGATCATAGAGATTTGCAGGCAGTTAAGCTCTTTTAGAATTGGATCCGTGGGAACAGATGGCAGTCTTAAACGGTAGAACGCGGTAACCACACAATTAATTAGGATTTAGCAAATACGTTGTCTTTGAATAGAGCAATGGAAGGTTTTCCGTGTAAAGTATTTGCTACATTACCATACCATACATACTATACCATAAACAGACACACAATAACAGATTTTTTTCCACGTAGCACTAAGGGGTAAATTCAAGATCTACGCGGCCATAAGTCGATTTATCAAAACAATAAATACCTCTACGATAACAGCTACATGCGATAGAGGACTCATTAGAGGGTAGATATCAACATCCACTATCCTTGTATGAACTTTTTAATGAGATTTATGTCGGTCGGAATTTGATCGAAGGAAAACTTTGAAGTTGTTGTTTATTGTTGTTAAGCGATCAAGGGTGAAAAAAATCATGGATTCTGTAACAACAGGTTAGTAAGTTATAAGCTAATATAAAAATATTCTTTATTTGTTTGTTTTTGAAGCTAGGTTATCGCTCTGAAAGAGAGACTGATTTTTAACGTAATTTTTCGTAAAACATAAACTTTACTCGTTAATAAGTTATACAATAGGGTGAGATCGAGCAGCATTGTTAATAGCAAGTTATAGTTTATTGTTTTGGCTATTAGAATTTAAAATAAAATCTTCCGCATGCTTCCGCCAAAACATAATTTTTATACTTAGAAAATTACTCGCCATTTTACCCAAAGAGAATATTTTTTTTGTATTACGTTTTATCGACATGTTTATATGTTGTAGGTTTACCAAATATATCAAGAATGAAGATCATGACTAGAAAACATATATTTCATCTCTTCAAAAGTATAAGACTACCTATATTGGAAGAAAAACTGTGTTCCTTAAGAGATCAACTATTTTTTAGTGAAGGCTGCACTAATGATCAAATTGAATGATTTAAAAGCTAGTTTGCTTATTTCAAGTCAGAATTTAAGACTAGATGGAGTAAAGCTCAGTATAAAGAAGACAGATTCTTAAGAAACAATCATTCTTGGCTAGAAGGCGCCTTCGCGATTCCTATTGCGATGCAGACTTATCGCGAGCACAATACGATATTATACAAAGCACGAATAAGAAGTTATTTCCTAGTTACAGTCAACTGCAGGCAGGAAAGAAATAGTACATTTCCTAACTAGTGCGTGAAAACTTTTTTTCGGCGAATGTGAAAGTTGGAGCCCGAGTGAAACGAGGGCGCCAATCACCCGAGTTAAAAAAAAGTTTTTGCACGTATAAGGGACGATTTTTTTCATAAGAAGTGCGTCAAAAAGAGAAATTACCGCGGGCGAAGCGTGCGCAAAATTCGTTTTTGCGCACTAGTTAGGAAAAAGTATCGGAAGTGTGCACTGTAACAAGCACTAACAGTGCGGAGGTTGAATTGCAGCATTTAATGGACCTCACGGTTAAGCCATTATCAGAGCACCTAGAAGAGGTACTGATAAGAACAAGAACGCCAATCTCTGAAGCTTATCTGCATACGTCGCACTCCAGCGGGCAGTTTGGTGGCATGTCAAAATGATAGATAAGGTTCACAAATACATCAATTAATTTTCAAATAATCAGAAGTATTTGTACTTAGTATTTGGTACCTAGTATTTATAATGTACAATTCTAAATATCTTAGCAACTGAGGTAGTACGTTAGTAAACGTATTATTTTTTAGTATTCATTCAATTTTAGATAAAAATTACAAAAAATCGAATTTTGCAAATATTTTATGTTATTTTATATCTCGGATAAATGTGAATGAATAAACTTCACTTCCTCTTCAACGCTGGCTATAGCAAATACACGTTTTTCTTCTTTTATCGCAATGGCTTCGCGACTATTTAGTGTATCCACAACAGATCCATTGCAAAGGAGGATGGGCAGAAATGTATGGGCCCTGGCGCCCTGGCCTAATAGCCAATAACAACAAACTATATATTTTTGGAAAGGTTGTTTCGTACTCTCCAATTTTTGTTTCGGCAGGGAAGGTCTAACAGCTGTGAGAAAAAGTTATAGTTAAAACAATCATTTACCAATGAGACATTTATTTCGTAATATTCACCTTGGAATATTTTTTGGATAACTTACAATGATCGTTAAATGTATGTTTATATCAATATACAGAGTATCTTACGAGACTACGACATATTTGCGGAAATTAAACACTTCACTAATTTAAGACTTATTAGGAACGAGTAATAATGACGGTCACTAACTGTCAATCACGAACACTTGCGATAGTTAAATACTCTGTAACTCCCAGTTTTTAATTGTTTTTAAGTTTCTTCACATACATATTTGAAGGTCCTGCCATAGTAAAAGTTACAGAGCTTAACATATTAAGCTATCCAGAGGTATACCGTTTGTCGTTATTGGTTAATAGGCCAATTTGCCCACCCTCCTTTGCAATAAATAGATATGCAATTTAACAAATAAAGCAAATCTTTCTATGTAATAGACGGCGCTGCAACAATAAATATAAGTATGAATGACACATGTCAGCTATTCATTTGTTTTTTAAGTGGCTACTTAAATAGGCTATAAGTTATCACTGCAGAGTACGTTATAGACTAATAAAAGTAATAATTGATAACGGGTAACTAATTCTAATAAACTTCTACAAATACTAAATACATTATAATACTCGTAAGTTAAGATTTTTTTTGTATACCTTACCTTGCCACCAAAGTGCCCGCTAGAGTGCGACGTATGCTTATCTGCAAACCTCCCCAGATGTAACGGGTCCCAGCAAACCCGGTGTAAACAAAAGCTTCGTGCCTTTGAAATTAGTATGTGGCCAAAACAATGAAAAAGCCATACGCCCCTACTCCCTCCTCTCCCAGGTTTTGTCGATTAATAAGGTTTCTATTTAAGCCAGAGACGATAGAATTGCTATTGCCTGCCGGTCCGAACCCAGAGTTCTCTTCTGGAAGCGAAGAAGCATAGCAGAAACTGTAGCTTAATATGGCAACTGTTTTTATTTTAGTAATGAATTGTTATACACGTTTTATTATATTTATAATTTTTTCCATTTTTGAAAATTTCGAAAATTTTGCAAAAAAATATGCCACATAATAAAAATAAAAACGGGAAACAGTTGTTTGAACTTCGTAAAACGTTAAAAAATACAAAATACCGCAAAAATAATATTGGCCCCTTAGATCGTGAATTTACCCCTATGTGCGTAGGGAAATGCGTTACGCATAGGGTAGAGAGGGGATAGTTGAGCACATATGTAGTAAAAAAAAATTAAAATTATTTATTTTCAGAAACACACATTGTACAACATATTTGTAGTGACCCTGACACTAGGCTGTTCTAATTCTTTAATAAAAATTAGCTGAAAACAAAAGCAAGACGCATGCGAGAAAAAACAAAAAAATAAATACAGTTATGTTTAACTATGTCATATCGATTAGCAAACTTAGAAATGAATAACAAATATAAATAGGTGGTGTCAGTTTCAAATAATCAGGATCTTACGTAGTAGCAATACATTATTATTTTTATTATGATTTAAGATTATTAGTTTACTTGTCAAAAATGAAATTAGAGTCTTAAAATAACAATTAATAAATATTCATAATGTAGACAAAATCCAAACAAAAAGAACAATATCTAAACAGCGATTATAATGTCAAATAATTAAAACAAATAATAGTAATTCCTAATAGAAGCGATGGCTAGAAGTCGTGAAGGTTGACATGAGTGTGAATGGGCTTACAGTAGAAGATGCCCAGGATCGCGCAAAGTGGAGGAAATGTAGCAGGAAAGCGGACCCTGGCAAAGGCCGGGATAACGCTAGGTAGAAGAAAAATAATATATAGTACTATTCTTTAATTCCTGAGTACGTTTTAAAATTATCAAATCTGCTGCAATTGATAGGATACTCCCAGGGCTAATAAGGCCCTGGTCTACCTGCTAAAACCCTACGGTCTGCCGCCAAGACGCTTTAAGGTGAGGTCACGGGTACGCCCGAGCATACTACCACGACCTCGCAGCGGCTGTCCAGGGCTTTGGACTCATCTCCAGAAGGAATAATCCTGCTTCCCTCCTCGCGGCGCAACGACCAAAGAAAGACTGAGTGGCCAAGGGGTACCGAGAGGCATCAGCTGCGAAAGCTGTATAAGTGGATTCGATCCCCACCTCGGACGTTGGTGACCTTGATCTTTTTTCTTTGATATATGTCATCTAATTTATAGTGTCTACTTGCTTTTGGTTTCATTCAAACTTTTATTAATAACTCGCAATTTTCACGCATAAAGTCGGTTTTTCATCTCAACCAATTATCACTCAAGTGTATGGAGATTAATTTTATTGAAACAAGCGAAATTGGGTCCCTTCCCGTAAATTGCGATAAACTTAGCCAATATCCCGCGCAACAATATTTACGAACCAGGAGGGACGCAAGTTACAAGCGAAAGCGATTTTGAAAAAAATCACGGAACGTCTCTGTAGCCGTACCATGTATTTGTAAGTATCACTAACGTTAAGTTTTGCTTGATACGTAAACCAGTTCATCGCGCTCGCTCCAATGTCAGTGCGAGCGCAATAGAATTCATTACGTATCGAGTAAAACATAAAGTATCCTTTACTTTCCGAGTCATGGCAAGACTACAGGATCAAACGAAACATTACGCGACTAAGACCCGTTTGTCTTTAAAATATGACTGAACAATCACTTCTCACAATGTCGGTAGGAATAAAATGCCAAAAATTCACTAAGTATCCTTTATTACTGAAGTAGTAACTATATAAGATGACCAGGCTACTATCAGACTATCTAAGCAGCGTCGTGTGGAAAGTTTAAAGATCATTTTTTTGACTACCTACGTAAGCCCAAACACGAACGGTAACACCCGGAGATGACAGCGGAAGTGAGCGACCCAGGCCTTGTCATGGATTTTGATTCCGTTCTTGATTTCTCTTGCACATGCAAACAATATGATATAGCTGACAATACATGCAGATTCTAGGTGCAAGCCATAAAGCGCGAGCCTCGGCAGTTACTTCCCGCCTTTCGACTTTCCCGGCTTAAACTCCCAAGCACAAGTGTGCTATTTCAGTAGATTTCCCTTTGTAGGTACTTGACGATTCCTATAATCTTATACTTGTTTAAAATAGCTCAAGCTGAACAAAAGCAAATTTTCCACGTCGCGTCGTGAGCGCAGTAAGAATATATAGACAAAAACTAAGCACTAATTAAGCACTAAATTTCGTTAAAAACTCGGTTGTTGTGTTAATTATATAAACTTTACGCGATCTGAGTATACCCACCGTACATAATTGTCATTACAAACCTAAGGCACTGGTCTCACCGCAAGCTACTAAGCTATGAACTATCGGCTATAAACACGAACAAAAGATACGCACTCCCTTGTAAATAAAAGAGACACGGCGATACTCGCCCGGCGGTGATAGCTGATAGCTGGGCGAGTATAGCCGTGTCTCTTTTATTTACACGGGAGTGCGTATCTTTTGTTTGTGTTTATAGCCAATATTTCATAGCTTAGTCGCTCGCGGTGAGACCAGTGCCTAAGGCTTTTGAATATCACGTTAATTGGGCGTCCCTAAAAGCGAAATTGCCCTAACAGGAGAGACATACGTTCAGCAGTAGACTGAGAGAGGCTGATGATGACGATGTGTAAAATCGCTTCAGCTCATACCTTATACCCTTCATTGACCGCTATGAGAAATGAGGTCCACAAATCAGTATCCCTTGCGGTTCAACTTGCCCCATTACTCAACACATCAGGGCCCCATCAATATCGCAATGTTTTAAGCGAAAACTAATGGGATGAAAAAGGTCTGTAACTGTTTGAGATTCTCGCCCTTATTTTCTGCGTGGCAGGGATCGGAATGGTTTGGAGCGATTTTGGACGTAGAATCAGTCATGCAGCAGATTTCTGGTAATCAAGCTTCTGTAAAATATGAAGTAATAGTACCTACATCCTACGTGAAGTAAAACGCAGTTTGATAAGATACGAAACGTGTTTTGTATTTGAATTTTGAACTAAAGCCTTTCTAGGAACCCTTATAGTTTCGCCATGTCTATCTGTCCGTCTGCCTGCTTTTCCGCAGCATAGCTCCTAAGGCACTGGTCTCACGGCGCGAGCTACTAAGCTATGAACTATGGGCTATAAACATGAACAAAAGATACGCACTTCCGTGTAAATAAAAGTGACACGGCGATGCTTGCCCGGCGGTGATAGCTGATAGCTGGGCGAGTATCGTCGTGTCTCTTTTATTTAGGCCCAGACTATCATAGAAATATGATCATAGACATATGACTCATATTAATTTGATAAACCTATGACAGTGTAATAACAACCTATGATTCATATACATAGTCTATGATCATAGAAGTTTGATCTTATTTGACAGCAAGCTTACAATTATGATCATATTATGTGGTCTAACCTCAAAGATGGCGTCGTCAAAAACCAAGAATTTCGAGTGGAATATTGAAACAACAAAATCTTTAATAAATCTGTACGAGGAATATGAGTGCTTATTATAACAACCTCAAGATTACAAAAATCGCGACAAACGATTAGCAGTAATGACAGACATTGCTAATTTAATAAGTAATTCGACGGGAAGATTATGCCTCGTTGCAGACGTGAGAAAAAAAAATAATAGTCTCAGATCCCAATATCTCGCAGAATTAATAAAATTGCACTCATTGCAACGGAAAACGCGGCTAAATCGGTATCCATCTTGATTATTTTTACCTATGACCTTATGATATTAGGTGTAATATGAAAAATTATAGAATGGCATAAATAAAATATGATCCAAGATTTTGACAGATATGAGATGATACTTCTATGATAAATATATGATAGTCTAATATGGGCCTTACACGGGACTCACGGGAGTGCGTATCTTTTGTTCGTGTTTATAGCCGACAGTTCATAGCTTACCAGCTCGCGGTGAGACCAGTGCCTTAGCCGTTAGTACTAGAAATTTGCGATTTGGTGTAGGTATAGTACGTGTACACATATTAATCATGCCGACAAAGGGTGCGTCACGAAGGCTATAACAACTTTTGATATAATATTAGTCGCAATAACGCTCATTTGATATAATTATTGAATCATATAACAACAAATAATATATTTACAAATGATATAATTATTATTTTATATAACAATCGTTTGAAATAATGATATTTCATATAACATACTTTTAGTTGAATTCATATTTCGTATAATGATCTTATAGTATAACGCTAATTTTATCGAATTATTTTTGGTATAATGTTTGGTATAATATTTGTAATTTTTTGCGAAAGACGAAAGAAATAAAGGGGGCCGGGGGCGGAAGCCCCGCATTAAAATAATTATGATGCTATCGTATAGAGGACGCTAAAATAAGCATGTTTTGTATGGACAACTTTTCTTAAAACTTGATAATTACCAAGATATTGGCTCCTAAATAAAATTTGGTTTTGGTCAAAATTACTAATGAATGGGGACTAAATCTGCAGTGAGCGAGCGAAGCGAGCGAACAAAACCTTCCGGGGCAGATCCGACTCGGATAGGTTAGGTTAGAAGACTAAGGCGGGAGCTTTGCTCCCGCCTTAGTCTTCGAGGTTATTTTTTTTTTGCAACCCAGAAAACTTTTGCCCTAAATAAAAAATGTCCGAGATAACCGACATCAAATTAAAAAAAATTAACACAACATTCATCATAATCTTGAGCAAAATCTGCAGTGAGCGAGCGAAGCGAGCGAACAAAACCTTCCGGGGCAGATCCGACTCGGATAGGTTAGGTTAGAAGACTAAGGCGGGAGCTTTGCTCACGCCTTAGTCTTCGAGGTTATTTTTTTTTTGCAACCCAGAAAACTTTTGCCCTAAATAAAAAATGGCCGAGATAACCGACATCAAATTAAAAAAAATTAACACAACATTCATCACAATCTTGAGCAAAATCTGCAGTGAGCGAGCGAAGCGAGCGAACAAAACCTTCCGGGGCAGATCCGACTCTGATAGGTTAGGTTAGAAGACTAAGGCGGGAGCTTTGCTCCCGCCTTAGTCTTCGAGGTTATTTTTTTTTTGCAACCCAGAAAACTTATGCCCAAAATCAAAAATGGCCTAGATAACCGACGTCAAATAAAAAAAAAACTAAGTAAATTATACCGCTTGATAATTATATACACAGACTTGTATACCAAATGAGAAGTATACCGCATGAAGGTTATACAAAATAAGTGTTATATTAACTATTCATTATACTAAACAATAATAGATATTTTAATATTATACTAAAAGTTTATTATATACAATGAACGATTATATACTTCGAAAATATATTTTATGTTGTTATATCGAATGAAAATATATTAAGTATTTTTATACGGATCATTACACACCCGCCGACAAAATGGTAGAATAAAATATTGAAAAACATTTTTTTTCGGGTACCTCCCTTACTCGTAAAGTGGGGATGATTTTTTTTTAATTGCTGTAATCCCATAGAGTGGGATATCGTGGAATAGGTATTTTAATAAGATAAGGGTCTCAAAAGTGCGGAGGCTGTCAAACATCCATAGAAATACCCATGTCAACATAGCTTTACTGTTTTCCCGTTTAAGAAAGTTACAAAGTGTTGAACAGCAAAACGTCTTCTTAAATAACCCTTGAACACGTTCCTCAAGTATTAAGCCCTCCACTTCTCACTTGTCTAAATTATTTAAGCTTCATCATTTCCTTACAAGCGTACGTGACCCGTGTAGACGTGACTTTACTTTTGAATTAATTTAGCAACGTCGTAGCGTGCAAACTATTTGTAATAAGACGACCTTATTGGTAGTGAACAAGGTTGAAAATAAATTTAATGCTTTTAAGATAGGAGCTATAAAAGGTTAACAGTTGAAAGTGCCGCTTTAAGTAATTGTAGGAACGTAGGTAGGCTCAAAGTTGTACGGGAGATTCGACCTTAGTGTTTTCATTTTAAATATAATCTAAAGGTTAATTTCCCTTGAAGGGTTTTAAAGATAGTTTGTACACTAAGGAAGGAAGGTGCAAAAGCACTTTGTTGGGAGTTAAAATTGCAATTTGATGGAGTTGATTGCTTGCAAAAAATATAGTCGCCTTATGGAAGCGCCATGCTCACAAATATATGAGCTGTCATAAAGTTAGAGCGTATGGTCAGGTATTTTTGCATACAGTGGCCGTTTCGATATAATATGTCTCATGGTGACTGTACATGGAACCAATTGGAATCCTAGACCACTCTAGACCCATGTCTAAATGATAATCAGTGTGAGAGGTCTTACAATCTGATGTAAAACTTCACTTTGACAAAGTTCCTGAATGACCGATGGTCCCAGTTGCCTGACTGTACCTAATACAGTATAGTATATTCCATTTCAAATACCATGGCCCGATGCCACATAAAACTTTGCAGTGGCATCGGGCCATGGTATTTGAAATGGTGTATACACGGAGTGGGTGGACCAAACGTGTCTATGAAAAGCTAGAACAAAATATATGACATGTATAATCATCAAATGAATTTATTTTTAAACTTCAACCGATTTCTTAAAGATCCCATCGTCAGACCCGGACTTGATGATTTCGGTATTCAAGATTTTTTTCATATTTTTAACCGACTTCAAAAAAAGGAGGAGGTTCTCAATTCAACTGATTTTTTTTTTTTTTGTTGTATGTATGTTACCTGATATCTCCGAGAATAGTGAACCGATTCTAAAATTTCTTTCTTTTGTGATCGAACGTGTATTACCCCGAGATGGTCCCATTGGCACCAAGTTGGGGTCTGATGATGGAATCCTGGAGAAATCGAGGGATCTCTTCAAATGTTATAGGTACATGTATGGCGTTTTTGGTAATTTTCATTCATTTACAAGAATTTGCATTCAGAAAGTAGGATTTGAGGAAACCAATGATGGAAACAAATCGGGGATCTTTGAGAAATCGGTTGAAGTCGGTTTTTAAAATTTTTAATTTGGTGATTATTTGGACCTACGGATCAAAATTAGAGGGGGGACACAATTTTTTTTCTTCTGTAGCGATTATCTCCGATAATATTGACTGTAGAAAAATACTTTCTTTCAAGACCCTTATGCTTATATGCTTTTAAGAGACCTAGGTATTCAATGATATCCCACATTAAAGGATTAAAGCAAATAAAAAAAATCATCCCCACTTCACGACAATTCGTGAGGACCCGAAAAAAAGTTTGCTTTCTAGTTATTATTGTACCACTTTGTTGGCATGATTAATATGTATACCTGTACCAAATTGCAGTTCTAGTATTAACGGCCACTGAGCTAAGCTGCGGACAGACGTACTACGACATATCGATATGATATCCATAAGGAAATTTGTTCGGTATCATGAGTATAATGCATACCCATAGGTATTGTTAACATATTTAAAAACATCCAGTATACAAGGTGAAACATGAGTTGTGAACAATAATACTTTTTTCTAACTCTATAAACAAATAACAATTGAATGCTCCACAAGTTACTTGTTTAGAAATAGTCATGTTTTTATTTTGTATTTTTTGTGGCTTTTTTTTACTTTTAACGGGTTTTTTCAGATATTATAACGGCTATTGAACTGAATTGAAGCTGTTTAAAACGTTAAATTTAATTAATATCATTTAATTTTACACGAAAGGACAAAATTGGCGTTATTCTTATATTTTATACTTCAAACTGAAGAGGTAATTAAAATTATTCCATTAATTTGTCTTAAAAATCCTTTTCGATATCCTAAAGCCAAAAGATACAAAAACACAAACCCAAAAAAATACAAGAAATGAATTAATAACTTGTCAATTTGTAAGTAACTTGTGGGATATTTAATTGTTAGTTGTTTATAGAGTTAGAAAAACGTATTACTGTTCACGACTCATGTTTCACCTTGTATAGACTATTCCAATTTAACTAACACGCGTTTTCATACAAAAACATATTACTGTTCGCGACCAATAAAACGTTTAAGTCCAGACCAAAGACGTTTACAGAACCATTTATCAACAGGCCTCCAGGTGTCATAAAACAATGTGATGACAGGACCCGCGTCACGTAACCTGTCACGACGTGTCATGACGTGACGTGACATGTCGTGACGTGTCAGTTTACGGGGTTACAACTAAAGTTTACTGAAGCAAACGTTACGAGGGTTTCAGTAGGTAAATGTAATAGATTCATTTTTAGGAATAGGTCTCTTAAAAATAAATAAATAAGTATTTTTGGACATTCTTTACACAAATCGACCTAGTTCCACGGTAAGCTCAATTAAGGCTTGTGATGTGGGAACTAGGCGACGATATATACAGGGTGTAATCGATAAGTGTTTACAGTTCTTTCGATATCTATTAAAAGTTTTCTGATATCTCTCATATTTACGGAATTATGGCCTGTAAACACTTGTCGATTACACCCTGTATAACAGATAGATACATATAGATACTTAAATACATAGACAACCATGACCAAGGAACAAATATTTGTGATAAATAAATACACATATAATGCCCTCGCCGGGATTCGAACCCGGAATCTCCAGCTTCGTAGGAATCGTAGGTAGGGACACTACCAACTAGGCTACATAGGCTGACATATTGTTAAAAATAATGGTGGACAAAACGCATAGCACAGCACTGATGGAAAGGCACCTTTAAGGTTCTCGGCATTACCTGTAAGAGCGTAGCTTTCAGCCATAGCAATTAAACTAGAATGGAAGCATTACCTTAAGCGCATCCAGGCACGGCCTAAGTACCTAGGTTCTACGGCACAGCCTGAGTACATTCCACGGCAATTAGGTCCATCTTGAGCTTTGAAATGGCTTTGAGCTGTCATCTTAAGGAATGTTGAGGAAATGAAAAGTTATTAGAGCGAATGTTGTTTCGAAGATTAAAAAGGTCATAATAATATGACACATGACTCGTAACTAGGTCATAATTATATAGGTACCGTAGTAGTGTCAAGATGATATAATATATCTATTAAAGAATTTTGTCCAGAGGGAGAGTTGGGAAATAAGTAGCAATGTACAAGTTGCAGAATATTCTCAAAATTGCGGGAATATACCCGAGAATTTCTGAGATTTTTTTTTTTTTATGCTATAGGTGGCAAACGAACAGACGAATCGCCTGATGGAAAGCGATTAACGTCGCCCATGGACATCCGCAACACCAGAGGCGTCGCAAATGCGTTGCCGAATTTTCATGAGAATTTAAGAGTAAGTTCTCATTGAGAACGTTTCCATGAGAACTTATAAAAATGTGTTATAAATAATTATTTTAAATCGCAAATAAGTAAACAAGGCAGTAAATATAACTCATAAGGCATGTATTTAGTACGGTTTTGGCTTGATTTGATTATTTCTTAAATTTAGATTCCCGAGAACATTCTCTATGTAAGTTTCGCAAGTTATGAAACTTCCCCTCGGTAAATTGCTAGAAATAAGTAATATGATTACACTAATTAGGTAATACTGTCAATTTAAAATAATAACTATCAATCATATCATCAGTCAATCACAGTCCGCTGCTGGACGTAGGCCTCTCCTATTAACTATGCGCATTAGGAGGTAAATGCCTATTATCGCCACGTTGGGGAAGCGGATTGGCGATCGCAGTAATGTGTCCACTATGATGACGCTGCTGCCCATCATCCATATTCTATCAAAGAATGGTCAGTGACTTCAATCCCTTAGTCGACTCTTACGACACCCGCGAGAAAAGCTTGGGTGGTGACAACCTCGGTCGACTGTTTTTTTTTTGTTGTATGAATGTTACCCGATATCTCCGAGAATCGTGAACCGATTTAATTTTTTTTTGTGATCGAACGTGTAATAACCCCGAAATGGTCCCGTTGGCACCAAGTTGCGGTCTGATGATGGGATCTTGGAGAAATCGAGGGATCTCTTCAAATGTTATAGGTACATGTATGGCACTTTTGGTAATTTTCATTCATTTACAAGAACTTGCATTCAGAAAGTAGGATTTGAGGAAACCAATGATGGAAACAAATCGAGTATCTTGGAGAAATCGGTTGAAGTCGGTTTTTTAATTATTTGTTGATTATATTATTTGGTCTCTACTATATCATAATTTTCACTCATTTAATTAGACACTGACGTTTCAACATTTTTATTACGACCTTTCGGAAACGTTACGCCGCTATGAAAAATACCTCCCAACGAAACAATTTGATGAATCCTATATTTCCGTGGACCTCGAAATGAGTTAGATCAATCAAGCGCTTTCCTTCAGGTAAACGTGATGGATGCTTTGCTTGACAGACGACCTAAATATATACTACATAAATAAAGTACCTCGACCTCATCAGCCTCTCTCAGTCCACTGCTGGACGTAGGCCTCTCCAATTAACTTAGGCGTAGCGACGCGTGTGGTGACGGCAATAAAAATACATTTGTCACCACCCCAACTCCTCCTGCGGGTGTCGTACGAGTCGACTAAGGGATTGAAGTGTCACTGACTATTATTTGATAAAAGATTGATGATGGGCAGCAGCATCATCATAGTGGACACATTGCTGCGGTCGCCAATCCGCTTGCCCAGCGTGGCGATTATGGGCATTTACCTCCTAATGCGTCTATACGCATAGTTAATTGGAGAGGCCTACGTCCAGCAGTGGACTATCATAGGCTGATGATGGTGATGATGATGATGATCGACGCATGAGGCGGATGCCTATAATCGAGACACTGGACAAGCGGGTTGGCGATCGCAGTAACTCCACTGTGACGATGCTGCTGCCTATAATCAATCTTCTATAAAGGAATATTCATTGACTTTTCAATCCCTTAGTCGATTTTTACGACACCCACGAGAAGACTTGGTGTGGTGACAAATGTATTCTTACTGCCGTCACACGACGTCACAAAGTAAAACGCGCTAAAATAATGGTAGTGAAACGAGTAGGTAGCTATTTAGTTAGTGAATACTCAATGTCATTTATTAACCATTATTACTATAAAACATTATTAATATGCGGAAGCGTAAGTAGTGCAATCGTAGTCACCAAACAAAAAAAAAACCAACATTGCCGCGCGTAGTGACTAAATACACATAATATATGAGGTTAAAACTCACGTGCATTTAGTCATTATGACATTACAAAACAGGAGAAAATACACTTAACAAACAATTTGTGATGAAAATACCAAATACAGTAGAACCCGCTAAATACGATCACGTTTAATACGATTTCCTGCGTAATACGCCATTTTATGCCGGCCCTGCATTTTGCATGCCGTTTTTCTACATTTTTGTACGGTTAATACGATTCATCATCCCGTTTAATACGCTGTCTGTAACCCAAGTTACATTGAAGTATGGCATTATTTACTTATAGATGTAAGCAGGAATGTTATAATTTTACTATACCAATTGAAAATTAGGCTGGAAAAAATAATTCTACCGATCGCTCCTCCTTTGTAGGTAACTTTGTTGCATTGACCAAGCGACCAGTAAAGTTCATGATCCCATCGATCGCATTGCATACACCTGCATGTGCAACCTTAGTACAATTTGTTTTCTTTATCTGTGCGTCCAAATCAGTTAAATATATAATATCTATAAGAAAAATATCTCATTATGTAAAATTACACAGAAAATTTAAAAATTTGACAAAAAATAAATGCAATGTCTTCTTCCCGCATAATACGTTTTCCTGCTTAAGACGCGTTATTTGTCTGGTCCCTACGAAATCGTATTAACGGGGTTTCACTGTACATAAATCCAGATAGTACTCGTATGCAATCCCATGCCTTCGGTAAATTGTCTACACCATGAACACTTATACATTTTCCTATCAAACACTCTGCTTTTATCAAACAATACAAAATCCTTTAATAATCCTCCGGCCTATCAAAAACAAAAAACCCGTAACCTAATTTCCGTCAAATTCATACTTCAAATAAAAACTGCCTTTTCATCTGAGAATTTCCTCTTAATGCACAGCACGAACAGGTCCTTTGATTACTGAGGAGCAATTCCAGTGATGTTTGACAAAAGAATCCATCGATTTCGAGTTATGTACAAAGGACAATTTTTGCTCGAGAAATACTGGCACAGTTTAGTGATATAACAGTAAACTATCTCCACAATTTACTTATAAATATTTACATATAAATCAACAAATTTCATGATTTTATGTTCAAGCTACTGCATTTATCGCGCAACTTGTACACTTATTTATTTATATTTATTTTTTCAGCAAAACCACCGCACATTTGGTTTGCCGAACTTTAATAATAATAGGAAGCGTTTTAGCAATTTTTTCGGAAATGATGGATCTTATGGATTTGAAAAAATATATGTATATGTCACCGTATTTTAATTTTAAAGATCTGAAATTTTATAATTTAATAATATAGTTCAGAGAAAATTAACATTAAATGGATTTTGTTTGGAGCTACTTAGATCTTATCAGTAATTAAATTGATTTTGAAATGTTTAATTAGACACATAAATGACAGTTTGGGATTAGCAAGATGGATTACTTTATTTAGATTCTCTCTGTAGAAACAAAGGGCAGTTTTTCCTTGTAAAATACGCCTCAGCATCGTCTTTTACTTAAAAGTTATGAGTATTCCTGTGATCAGAGTATCGGAACGTTTTATCAGTGACTGTTGGTTTTGTATTTTAATATTTATCATCCGTTTTTAGACTTCAAATACTTCTATTTTTATTGCTTAATGTAGTAATATTTATAGGTATAACGTGCGCTGGGATAAGATGAAACAATTTTCTGATTGGGGAAAGACAGAAAATCGTCCTTCTACTGTTGCTTGTAGATGGAAAAGGTAGCATCTTGTCTTACCCCATCGAAAAAACCGTTCTTACCCAATTGCCCCTTAATTACAAAACGATCGGTAAATATACCAGTAGAATGTTAAATTTGGCTGACTTTCATAGCTTTTGACGTCTTTGACATATCATATTTTATAAAGACATCATCATCATCATCATTATACATACATCATCAGCCTGTGATATTCCGCTGCTGGACGTAGGTCTCTCCTATTAACTATGCTAGTATTAGGAGGTGAGAGTGGAGTTGGGGTAGTGACAAATGTATTCTTACTGCCGTCATCGTCACCAAACGGCTAGATTTTAAAAGGCCAGATTTTTAAAGATTAACGGGTCTTAATCGCGTAAACTTACGTTTATTTATATCCTGACGTTTCAGGCATGACGTTGCACCCGTGGTCGCAGGCAGACATGTCTTTGACTCATCGTAAAACACGTTCGTAGACATATTTTTGCGTTAACACTAACTAATGATGCATGAGAACTCAAGATTTTAGGTTTTAAGTAGATTTTTTATTTTGATTATTATGGAGCTAACACGAAGATTTTGGCTCTTTAAATGTATGAAAAAGACATTTTTTTTTAGATTTCGTGATTGGCCCCATAGTAAAAGTTGTTCAGTATAGCCTACTAAATCACCCCGTTCAAGGTTTTCAGTGGCTCGTGTAACACCCTGTATAGGTACTGAATGAACTAGCCTTCAAACGTAGGGTTCTAGTTTTCTTACACTCCGTATTTTAAAACTTAAGAGCTTATTGCACTCTTGAAACAAAATAGAAATATGAATGTTCAGATAAAACTAAAAGTTGCATTTACAGAATTATCCTAGCAACAACAAAAACATTTTAGCAAAACAGAAACTTGCTAACACTTGCACTTACAAAATTGACTTCCCACATGGTTTTTGTTTAGAAGATTTCTACAATAGTGGTGCAAAGTGCACTTTTCCACGCTTCTGTATTAAATTACATGGCTACGAATATAAAAAATCGATAAGCTCGTGTCGGGCCATGCATAATGCAGGGTTCCGTGGTTGTTTTAGTATTTGACAAAAATGTATTATGAATTATGATTTGCCTTACAACTAGATATACAAATATGGCCGACTCTCCATCGCATTTAACATCTTTTACACATAATTATCTTGAAATACGCTCGCAGACATATTTTTTACGTTCTAATAAATATCAATAATATTATATTATTTTTATGTTCTCAGTTTTGATTTGCCTACTTCTTAAAAGTAATTGTGAAAGTTTTCATTACCCAAAGGTTGTCTGGAAGAGATCGCTTATTAGCGATAAGACCGCCTGTTGTCTACCACTGTTGTCTTTTGTCTGTAGTTTTGTTTGTTTATTTTCTGGTGAACAATAAAGAGTATTTATTATTATTATCAATAATTTGAACTAAAAATTTATGACGCTTAAGGTTTTGAGTTGGTAATTTATATTTTGTCCTACAGAACCCTAAAAACAAGCACCTCAGAAACTAGGACAATTCGATTTAGAACCGCCGCCATTTCTCATGTAACTATTTCCTTACGCAACCCCGTTTCATGTTACTTTTATTCGTAATTTTATACTTTATATCTATTATGGTAAAGTTGATTTTATTTTGTTTACTGTGACATACGATGTTGCGAATGCTGAGGAGTGTCATTTCTCATGAGGAATGAATTTTACGCAGCGTATTTTTGTCGATTTCTCGTAGTAACTCTAAACTTTAAGTTTATACTCGTAGAGTTGTTCATATCTTTGTTGGCTTTGAGATACGACGTTTGGGAAGTGGTTTTCCCTCAAGACTGTGTGACAAGTTTGGCGTGTGTTCGGAGATTGTTTGCATTATGGTGTGATAGAGTTACTTCAGTGATGGAAGTTTATTTTGTGGGAGCAAAGTGGAAGGCGTGGGAAACACACTGAAATGTGGATTAGGAATAAAAATAACTTACAACAAGCTTAGCGGAACAGAATAAATAATAACGTTGTAAGTTACGTTTTCAACCTTTTAATCGCCAGGC
>JALPQI010004173.1:0-77367 GCA_025490895.1 Thaumatotibia leucotreta
ATTCATCCTCTTGAAACATAACATTACTGATAGAAGCAAACCATATTGTTAAGCAATCATTTTGTCACGAGTGTCGCAACTAGTAATACTCAACCTGTTACTTTTGCTACGCGTTAGCTGATCCACTCTTTGATTATCGCACTTATTTACAAGGAGTTAAAGATATCCAGTAATTTCTAGAGCTAAACATTTAAATTGGTGTTCTGAGGTTTCTGGTATCTCATTAGACGTAATTATTAGGGAGTAGATTTTAAGGTTTTCAGGGTTAACGACCGCGTAAAGGAATAAGACGTAAAATCGTTTGGAGTGAGAGGATGTTGTGTGTAAATTGCTAAGGGTGTCGAATGATTTCAAGACTGTTCCAGGAACTGTGGAGTTGTTCATTTCAATCAACCGAGCGAAAGCGTTCGTTTCTGCTTAGAAAATGTTGATTTGGTATGGTTTTCCGACCTTACCGCAGCATGGTGACGGCAGTAAAGGTACATTTAGACCAAACGAGCATTCGTTCATTCTATACCCCACTCTACGAAATCAACGAATTTCGACGAATCACGTTTTGTGTAACGAACGAATTTCGTAGTGTGGGGGATAGAATGAGCGAATGCTCGTTTGGTCTAAATGCACCTTGAGAGTTGTTTCGTACTACGACCGATGCGAATCCGTGAAAAGGGCGTCCGTAGTAGCTAAGTCGTCGTAGAACTATTTCTATGGTAATATACGCATTAGATAAACATTAAATCACATTAATCACATTTTGTGTAACGAACGAATTTCGTAGAGTGGGGGATAGAATGAGCGAATGCTTGTTACTTTGGTCTAAATGCACCTTGAGAGTTGTTTCGCACTACGACCGATCCGTGTCCGTGAAAAGGACGTCCGTAGTAGCTAAGTCGTCGTAGAACTATTTCTATGTATATTACCATAGAAATTATTAGATCCGATCTCCGTTATCGATTACTTGCCGGGTCTAGTACGGACCGTATTTTCACGAGTTCGGATCGGACGTTATGCAAAACCACTTTAAGAATACATTTTTCACCACCCCTTATCTTCCCGTAGGTGTCGTAATAGTCAATTAAGGGATTGAAGTCCGTCCCCATTTTACCATCGGACTACCAAACAATCGGCACTCCGGCATCGCTTCATGGTGGGTACCTACTCCAAAAATACGCACGAAGCGTTTCGTCCGAAGTCGTTCGAAGGTATCCACCGTAGACTGCATCATCACTTACCAGCAGGTATGATCGTGCTCAAACATCTACCTATTAGGAATAAAAAAAAGTGTGAAAATGAATATTCGCTTATAAGATTGATGACGGGTAGCAAAATCATCATAGTGGACACACTACTGCGATCGCCAACCCGCTTACCCAGCGTGGTGATTATGGACATTTACCTACTGCGTCTATAAGGCTTACGTCCAGCAGTGGACTGAGAGAGGCTGATGATGAAGAAACATATATTTAGTACTTTGCTCGCATTTTTTTACCTATATAAAGCATTTTTGAAAGAAATGCTCTGTTCAAAAATTATTTCTAATTACAATTAGCGATACTTCAAACTCCGTCTTCAGTCAGACTGGAACCCGTAATAATCGTTTCAAGAAGTTAAAGCTCCTGCATATTCAAGTTATTACCGAACTATCGGAGACGTCGAAACTTAGACCTTGGGCACTCACTTAGCTATTTCATATTCTAATTTAAGGCATTCTATTTAAGGCATTCGGCTAGATTTCTAGGATTTGAAGCGACATGGTATTTAATTGATTGTATGAACTCTAGACAACAACAAGAACTCGAAGACAGGCTAAACTCAACAGTGGGCGGTAACAGACCGAGAATGGTAGTGATTCCAAAAGAAGGGACATTTTTTTACTTAATTAGTAATCGAAAGCTTCTGGTGTTTAACTCACAACACAATCTTTAGTAGTTAGCTGCATAAAACGCAATCATGTTATACCAGTAGGTACTGAGAACGAAACAGTTGAAGGTATTCAGCTAGTTTGTAGATTTGTTCACCAATGAAGTACGAATATGTGACCCGCGACTACTTTGTGTCATGATCAATCACAAATCATGGTGCATCTCAAATATTATTTTTTTGAGAATTTTCTTCCGTATTTACTTATTTATTTACAACTTCTCTAACTTAAGCTTAAATCAAACAAAGAACTAAATAAAATAATTCCGTCGCGATGCTAACATTAATGGTACAGTAGCGTTCAGAATTGCATGGACGATTTATGAATGAATTCATTCATAAACTGTCCATGTAATTTTGAACCCGACTGTACACCCGCAACCAATCGCCTTATAGCCTGGCCACGACATTGGTCTAAGACGACGGACGACGGGCAACGAGCATCCATAAGTTAGAGCCGATATCGCAACTCCTTCTCGCACGTATGGTTATCCGCGAATCTATGAGTTGGAGCGGGATGCCGATATGGGTACGAGAGGGAGCACTATACGATTGCCGCTAAGCCGGATGTCTTAGGCCGATGTCGTGGCCGCGGCGTAAGGCGACCGTCGGCGAGCGAATCCATGAGTTGGAGCGAGAGGCCCATACCGGAGCTTCCTCTTGCACGTATGGTTTTCCGCCCCGCCAGTCGCCTTAGACCAATATCGTGGCCACGCCACCCAAGTAACATGGGCCTGAAGGCTTAAAACGAATTTATCTATTGATACTCTATTCGCAGTTTATTTTTAGATAAGGGCTATCTATAAATGGTTTCTATGAAGAAAAAGTATCCTTATAGTGTATCTTTTCTCATATTTGATTTTTTTTAGATGATTTGATCTATAGAACACGTATTTTAAGTACATTTCTAGGTATGACGATTATCTTAGAACATATTGTTCTATAAATAGTTAATAAAGCCTAAAGGTACCTATTTTCCAGTATTTTATTAGATAAGATGGTAAATATTAAGATTTAACTTTCTATAGATATTCCGTATTAGCTAGTGGTACTCTTATGTTTGTTTTGAAAAAGACTAAAGTCTACATAAACTACTTTTGTAGATATCTTTCAGTAAGTCTAATAATATGTTTGTGAAATAGTGGTTCCAGTGTTTATTTGCTTAAAGATAATGTAAATAAGTGCAATTTTACTAGATCAGCTGGCTTTATGCAATGGAGACAGTAAAACAAATTAAAATATCTGGTGGCTTTCGTCGGAGAACCAGCAAATATTTAAAAATAGAAGAAAATACAGAGAAGGAGCAAAAGGAGTACCGATTCTGATTTGCGACTCATGAATTAAGCGGGTAAGATTATTAAAATAATAAATAAAGATTAGACAATTATTTTAATTACGAAATGGTTCCATCTACCTACAAATAAATAAACAATGCGTGTCAAATGTTCATTCTTAGAAATCAGGGAAACTTTATACAGATAGGTACGAATATGATAATTTAGATATATCTACCTAATTTAATACAATCCACAAAAAATAAACTTTCCGCCCTCTTCAAATACACTGATAAAACTATACATAATACGTTAAAACTGCTACAAATCGGCCGCGTGAACCGTGGATACACCAAACAATTCAACATGTCAAGACGTGCGTCTTGCGACTACTCCGCACGCGCGCACGCCGGCGGCGCGAAGTTGCGATTATACCATTACATTATTTCATATTGTCAACAAATAAAAAACAAATTTCTTTAAGCAGGTAACTTCTTGAATTCGTTCTGCATTAATCCATCCAAAATGATACACAACGCACTCAAAATGCCAGTTCTCTGATTGATGTCTAGAAATACTGTGAGAAGTTAAAACAGTATACAAAAACGGCAGTTTATAGGTAATCATAAACCACTCATAAACCAGTATATTCCTCGACTAGGAAGTTTGGTTTGCAACAAGTAAAAATATCCTTGTCATTTACTAGAGCTATACTACAGATTATTCTTTAGAAAGTTTGTTTTAAAGAAATCATTTTTCTAGACAAGTTTAACTAGACGCCATTTTTACTGCCTAATATTTTGTGAAATTATTGTAGCGAACTATTTTTTGGCTTGTTTTTGTACTTTTATGAATATATTCTCTGTAACAAATCATCCTATACTTTTTAATATACTATATTATGAATGAAACAAATGGCTTCAACATATAAACACAATATATATTTTTTTAATATTTTTATATTTGGTTAATATTTTATTAAATATTAAATTTCAAGCGGGCGCTCTTATTTAAAGAGAGTTTTACACAAATTCAGCGAGAGACTTTCATCCGCACCAAGTTTTGCAAGTTTAAGCATCAGTATTAGCCGATGAAAACTAGGCGCATGAAATAAGAAGTTAGAAATTTGTCACGCCATTTTGTAATACATATTACCTTAGCATTATTCTTTTGAGATATGCGCCATTATACGTATCGTTGTCTATTTCTATTAAAATCTTTCTTAAGGTTGGCAGGGTTGAGTTAATTTGATTTTAAAACTTCTCAGGTGAATACTTCTGTTTAGCTCTCAAGCTTATCTATTAACCATCTACTAGTGCATATCGTGGTCTATAAATAGTATAGAAAGACTCTAGAAGAATGCCTTAAGACTATTTGAAAATGTTTAATTCTTAACTCTGTCTATTCGTGGTTTCTAGAGGGAGACTTATGAATAGTTACAAGGTTGTGCCCACTTTACTATAGACTATCTATAAGCGTTATTGAAGATAGCTTGGGGGCAATGTTACTCTTATGGTAGACAATCAAATCGAAGTCTATTAGATATCTAATATCCCCTTTTTAGATTCGCTTTTGTTACTTGGGCATAACATTCAATATTAAGTATAAAACGTAAGCTCAAAGTGATACTCAGTATTATGCCAATGCAAGCAGTTTTGAATACATATCCTAAGACGAAGATCCTCTGTAGGTTTTGCCGTAAATAGTACCCATCGAAAAATGCAACTATCCCTGTCTGACCTACCGACGTGTAATTGAAATAAAAGAGACCATTGCTCTAAATTATTGATATTCGACATCCGTGGTCCCTCAGCTTTGTTGAAGCCTCACGTTTTTATAGCTCTATACGCCGCCATTTTCTCTCAATGTACCTCATTAAATTCTATCCCGGAAAAGGGTCCAGCTAACCCAAAAGATACGGCCCATAATTTCAATAAATGTCTATTGCAGTGGCGAAACACTTGGGATATCTGATGGACGCTACGGATGGTTGGTCCAGAATGTTCCGATGGCACGATAGGGCGTTGTAGGGTCCAATCATTGGCCCTGTAAGTTACAAACTCGTTTTAAGCCTTCTTAGATAAATGTTTGGAGGAAAAATAGGCTTACATATATTATGTAGTGTATACTGAGACAATACAGGGTGTAATGTAACATAGGAAAAGCTCTTAACAGTGGTTAGTACGAGTCATTTTAGGTCGGAGACACTTGATCGTAGCGATTTATTGAATCACACAAAATAAATGTATGACAAGTATAAATAAGTACTAACTAAAACAATGACATGTTATTGTTATATTACCTATAATATGTAGTGCAAAATTCTTTCCTTTAAGTTTTTGACGGAAACGTCGGAATTTGTCGTTCTTTGTCCATTAGCTTCTGTAGCTCTACCACCACGAGTTGGAAAGTATTAGGTTTTACTCGATACGTAATGCATTTTATATCACACAGCGAGTAAACGCTTATGTTACCGATACATGCAAAGTCGTGGTACGGCTACAGCGTAATGAATACTGACGTTTGTTGTGACAGCAATTATGAATTCGAACGTTTCCGTGAAAAGCCGAAAGAAAAAGTTTTTTCATCACACTTGTTGTCTAAGCGCGCCATTGCTTGCGTGCGTAGCGGGAGTAACAGAAAAGTGAAAATCCCTAGGGAGTAATAGAAATGTCAGTACGTCATTTAATAATATTATGTCTCAAAACTTATTTTTTGTCAGCAAGTGTGATGAAAAACATTGTATGCATCACGGTCGGTAAGCGGAATACTAACTCGAGTCATGAAAGCCCTCCGCCTAACGGCGTCGGACTTCCAAACACTCTCGTTAGTAATTCCGTACTTACCTCCCTTGATGCACAATGTACTATTGCACTACATCTGTACCTATATCTACTTTAATTCTTTTTTTTTTACATTATTATCAATTGAACAGGACACCCCTGGCCAGAGGTTATGAAAACAATCATATACGCTTCAAAACAATATTTTGAAGTCTCGAAAACTCTACCGTCATAGTTAATATACAAAAACAGATGTTTCCCCTGATGGAACATATTTCAAAACAAATTCATTTTACGACTTTTTCCTGACGAAAATGGCATGACGAAATTTACATTCCGGGGGCCCAGAAGTTTCTTTTTTTGATAAAACCCAATTAGAAATTCCGAGTTTGATAATCTTTAGCCACTTTAACTGATGCGTCCGTTACAACTTTTTAAATAACAACTTGGCTGTGTTGTTTCCTTTTGTTTTCATTTCACGAGGAAACAGGGCGTGATCTGAAAATGTAAAAAGTATAATCAATGACCGTGTGGTGACGGCAGTAAGAATACATTTGTCACTACCCCAACTAAGGGATTGAAGTGTCACTGACCATTATTTGATCGCCAATCCGCTTGCCCAGCGTGGCGATTATGGGCATTTACCTCCTGCGTCCATACGCATAATTAAAACGAGAGGCCTACGTCCAGCAGTGGACTATCATAGGCAGATGATGTACGATGTGATGTATATTGTATAATCATGGGACCTTTTTACACAAATCGACATACTCCGACCCGCGGTAAATTAAATTAAATCTAGTATTATGGATACATATAACGACTATATAACCTTATAATTAACTATACATGAAGACACTTAAATACATGTAAACAACCATAACTGAGGCACAGTTACTTTTGTAATGAAAGCACAGCACACATGTTCTCACCAGGATTCGAACCCAGGACCTCTAGTTTACTCGAAAAAGCTATAGTTGTCTGTCAAGGTACTATCAAATCACAGGTAAAGGATTGACTCCTGGGGGCTACTACGATTCAATAATGCAATTCAGTTTAGGACCTAATATATATGAACCGCAATGTATCAGTTTCACAGAATAACTCTCAAAAACTGACAGGCCGAACCTAAACTGAATCGCACTTAAGAGATCATGGTATTCGTTTCACTCCGTAGCAAATTGTTTTGTAGGTAAAATATTCTTTGTATATTTTATTCCTATATAATATATTATCATCGCTCAGTGCTCACAATATACTCAAGTCTGATCGAGCTCACCGTGAGATGTGGTCGATATATGTAAGAATGTTCCTTAATTATTTATTAATTTAACTGTTCCATTTGAAAGTAAATCGTAACCAAACAAACAAATTAGCTGAAACAAAGCAAACGTGTAGATACTTAAATGGCTGTTATGTATGATGATACAAACTTTAGAGTAATTAATCTAAAGCACCTAAAAATGCCCCAGGCGTTTCAATTTCATCGTACCTTCAAAGTTAATATTTCATTGCTTTTACGAACTTAAATCAAGTTTTTGGCTGATTCTCCTCCTCCGCAAGGTACATTAAAGTCGCCATTAGATATATTGACGCCATCAGGGTGATCACAAATATCTGAGCAGGATGCTTAGCCAAGTTGCCAATCGCTAACGCTTAGTAGCGTATCGTAGTTTTCCCTCTCTGTCACTCTTTTGTATATTAGTGCGACAAAGACAGTTAGCTGCCTTTCGTTTACGATTGACGATTAAGCGTTAGCGATTGGCTACTTGTCTACGCACCCAGGTATCTATTGTCATGGCGTTAAGATGAATGTAAATATATTTTGGGCACTACATAAATTTTGCGGATTGAAGTGTCACTGTCCATTTTTTGATAGAAGATTGATGATGGGCAGCAGGGTCATCGTAGTGGACATTACTGCGATCACCAATCCCCAGCGTGGCGATTATGGGCATTTACTTCCTAATCCGTCTATACGCATAGTTAATAGACTGAAATTGGCTGATGATGTATCTATGATATGATGATAGCAATTATAAATAAAAAAGGGTTATTAAACGCAGTACCTATGTCCGATTCGCTCAATATGTATATCTTACTAAGACGCCTATACATATATTTACAGATAAAAGCAGTTTTTGTTTACATCTCAAGACTCCTCGGGTCAAAAGGAATTTTACACCAAGAGCATAAAAAGGACTTGGATCGGATTTTGAGATACCCGACCCTCCAATGAATGAATAATGTCAACTAGGCCGGACCTTTGGTTTCGGTTTCGACTGAAACCGCATGCCAACGGCTTGAAGATAGACCGAAAGATATTTCGAACTTTGTTTCAGCTTTGAGTCCGATCCGAAGTTTGAAAACTACGGAAAATAAGATTTTGGTAAAAATACATTTTTGATTCCAGCTTCTATAGCTGACTGTATTTTCTTCAGTATTTTCATCTACCTATAGTATCTACTCAATAAGACAAGTACTTATATCAAACACAAACTTGATATGATAATCAAAGTTAAGTAATTTCATTCCCAAATGAGTCTGGCCGTTTTTAGTCCTCCCTCCTCCGTCATCAGACCAGCACCGTAATATTATTATATTGCATTGTTGTATGAAAAGGTGCATTCAGACCAAACGAGCATTCGCTATTCTAACCCCCTACTCTACTAAATTCGATCTTTACACAAAACGTGATTCGATAATTTCGTAGAGTAGGGGATATAATAGTGAATGCTCGTTTACCTTTTTTTTGCTTAGTTTACAACCGGGCTGTGGATGAAATTTAGCTCACTTTCGAGTGCGACAAGATAACGGATCTAGTGATAAATGACGAATTACTTGTTGTTTTGATAAAATATAACCCAAAAGCAATATGCCTTAGTACCCCTAACTTGAAAACACAAGTGAAGTCAGTTGAAACAATTGACGCGACTGCTTACGTCAGTGAAGCTACCCCAAAGTTACTAATTGAATTTGGGTTTCGTATGGCTACACAAATAAGTGCCTAAGTTAAAGCAAGTTTCACCAAGTTCGTTTGATAAGACTAAGGTATTTATTCCTACATACGTGCACACACAGGAGTCTAAATTATTTTGATAAAGACAAATTCTTGGTAACCTAACTAGTATCTCTGATATATATTATCTTATAGAACTTCGAAATGGTTGTGAAAACACAAATCAAATTATTTATTAACTAAATATTTTGATTTGTACTTTTATTTTTTCGCTAGTAGTCACACTACATAATACTGTATAAATTATAAATATTGGATGTCATTTACCAAAGAAAAAACGAACAAGATCACCAACGTCCGAGGTGGGAATAGCTCGGTCACTCGGTCTTCTAAAGACCGAGTGACCGAGCCGAGCGGTGCAGGCATCAGCCGCGAAAGATAAGCACGTGGGTTCGATTCCCAACTCGGACGTTGGTGATCTTGGTCGTTTTTTCTTTAGTATACGAAATCAAATATTTATAATTTATGGAACTTCATTTTCTTTTTACTTCTTTTGAGGTTAAAGAGCGAAGAGGGTATTAGAACTGAGAATGAGGAGTGTCTTTTCAAAAGGGCTTATTTCTACATTGTCAATAGATCTCTAATGAAGAAAAAAAAGAAAAAAAGCCCTTGTTGACAGAGTGGAAATAAACCCTTTTGAAAAAACACTCCTCAATTATTACTTGCTATCTGATGACGGGGCATACGGCTGTCATTTTCACTCTTATCTGGTGCTTATAGGTACTACAAGTACCTATGACTCAAATAGAATGACACATTTAGTTGCCTAATAATTATGCAGCCACTGAGACTAATTTACATAAAGTAGAGGCATCGTAAGAAGTCGTTTTTGACAGCTCACAATAGTGTTGTGAAACGCTCGATTTTACCGTCGTAAAATTTTCAGTCAAGTGTGAAAGGGCGTTAATTCTGGTACTTGCCCTAAAAAAAATTTACTTAGAATCATTAGCAGGCAGCGAAACTTTGGTGCCGGTGACATCATAATGACGTAAAGTCGCATTTAGGTAGGATGTTTTATAGGATGGATAGGACGTGACCTCTATAAGCAAAATTCATAGCATCCACAACCTCTGTTAGCGAGAGATAGTAACTATATCCAATTAGAAGCATAAACAGTGTCCAAAATTAAAAATCATGGGTCAACAATTAATAGCAGTAGGTAATCGGTGTCCAAATGTAATGCAAGGTATTAAATAGTATTGGAGTCTGATATACAATATAGGTAGTTTCACTTGACAGTAATGTCAATGCAGAACTGACAGTGGTTGAGAACATGAGCTTGGACGCAAGTTTGCCAGCCTGCAGCAATCCCCTCCCAACCCACGTTGGTAAACTTGCGTGCTAGCTCAGAGTGCAAAACGTAGGTATGCCAAATAGATAAATGCCGTATATACAGTATATAAAGTCACTAAAACCATTTATTAAAATCAGAGCACATCTAGGTGATAAATAACGTAGTGGTACATAAATTATTATTCTACGAAAAATAAAATTATACGTGATTTTATATCAATTTTAACATTTATCTGGTTGTCAAGTTCAACACAGTCTGTAAAGCCGCGTATCCACCGGGCACACGGGCTCGCGAGGACCTGTTGAAACCATAACAAACTTTTAGAAAATATGTGCGTACCTACTATTATAGCAATTATTCGTACCTCCATAAAAAAAGGTTTACTTATTTATTTCGATTAACGTATCGGTAAATTGCAGCAACAGTAGTAACATCACTATTCCGTACAGGCAACAATGAAGTTTGACATTTGCTCCATTATACTAACTGTCAACATTTACAGAACTTCATGTGCAAACAAACGTCAAAAACGACTTCTTACGATGCCTCTACTTTAGTTTCTCTTCGACGACGACGGTGTTGTAATAGAATGGCTTAAACTGAGATAATGTCAAAAAAAATTGTCTCACGTATTATTTCTGAAAATCATCGTTCCTGAGGTCTAGCAGTTAGGTTTCAAAATACCCCATCTAAATTTCAAACAATGGGAAAATATAGCAGAAACCACAAACCGGCCTAATACCTTAGAAGGGACTTCACACCCAAGATTGATGGATTGACAACACGCCATTCAGTATTGACAGCTTAATTATTCGCCTCAAACCTCACTCAAACCCGTGACAACGAGGAAAAAAGTCGTAAGCGCCATTTTCAGAAACTTGAAGCAGGGCACGGGCATCCAAATGAGAGGGCGCTTTTCCAGGCAGACCTATTCTCTGTGGAGTCGTTTACACCAATCAGATCTAGACAGGTAGCGCGTGCAGCAGACATGTGCCCATCATCATCAACATCATTTCAGCTATAAGACGTCCATTGCTGAATATAGGCCTCCCCTTTGGACCTCTACGTACACCGATTGGAAGTGACCTTCTTCCAGCGACCCCTGGCGATCTTCACAAGGTCATCTGTCCATTAGATGTATTACGCTAGGAGAAAGTTATTGGTGAGCATCAAACGCATCCACGTACATTTCACGATCAGATATATTGGAGCGGTCAGCTGACAAATATAAACACCGTAGTTACTCACTTTGCTCTCGATTCCTTCTAAGGTGCTCTGCAGGATAATCTTGGACAGACTTTCGCGGGCCGTAGAACCTCTTCTCCGCAAAGAACAGGCTGGTTTCCGGCCCAATCGATCGTGTACGGACCAGATTAACACCTTGCGCATAATCCTCGAACAGGCATCAGAATGGCAGAGGGAAATGTACCTGACCTTTGTGGATTTCGAAAAAGCCTTCGACACTTTGAGATGGAACTGTATCTGGGATCGGCTACGTGAAATTGGAGTCCCCGAGAAGATTACAAACATGATTAAGGCCATCTACAGGAACTACTCCTGTAGAGTAACTCACGACGGTCTCATCTCGGAGGACATACCTGTTCATGCGGGTGTACGCCAGGGGTGTCTTCTTTCCCCTCTCCTCTTCCTTGTCGTTCTCGATGGCATCATGGTCAAGACCAACTGTAAGCGCCGCGGCATAGAGTGGGGGCTGTCCAACGTGCTGGAAGACTTAGACTATGCCGATGACCTATGCCTATTGAGCCACACACGTGCCGACATGCAAGCTAAAATGGACGACCTACGGCGAGAGGCCTTGGAGACGGGACTTAAAATCAACACCAGGAAGACCCAAGACATGAGGTGCGGAGCAACCAGCTCGGTACCGTTGCTCATTGGCACAGAGGGCGTGGAGACAGTCCACAAATTTACGTACCTCGGTAGTGTAGTGTCGGAAACTGGAGGGACCGAAGAGGACATCGCTTCAAGGATCGCCAAAGGGAGAGCAACCTTCGCACAGCTCCGTCCTGTATGGCAATCGCGGAAACTGACTCGGAGAGTTAAGCTCAAGATATTCCGGTCCAACGTGAAATCCGTGTTGCTGTACGGATGTGAGACGTGGAAGGTCACTAAAGACATCTCGCACCGGCTACAGGTCTTTATCAACCGCTGTCTTCGCCGCATTCTCGGCGTGTTCTGGCCCGAGAAAATCTCCAACACAGATCTATGGGAACGCTGTGGTGAGACTCCGATCGACCAGCAGATCAAACGCCGCAAATGGAACTGGATTGGCCATACGCTCCGAAGGGACCCCGACCATATACCGAGGCAAGCCCTAGACTGGAATCCCCAAGGAAAGCGAAAACGTGGCCGCCCCAAGCAGACCTGGCGGCGGACGATCACTGCAGAAGCGAAGGCGATAGGGATGACCTGGAGCGAAATAAAGCGCGAAGCTCAAGACCGTTCGGGATGGCGACGCACTGTGGACGCCCTCTGCCCCATCTAGGGGACATAGGACATTAAGTCAAGTAAGTCAGTTACTCTGATATGGGCTCATGCATAAATCATGCGAGGTTTTTTCGGCTACTTTTTGACCCCCCTCCCCGCTGGTGATGTTTGGTGAGTTTCTTGGCTAAATGAAAAAATGGGGTCGTTCGATACACGTGTAAAAACTTCTTTTTAACTCGGGTGATTGTCGCCCTCGTTTCACTCGGGCTCCAACTTTCAACCTCGTCGAAAAAGAAATTTTTTGCACTCGCATCGAAATGCACTATTCAATCAATGAGTTGAAGGGGTAAGTAATACGGGTACCTTACCAACGGTTTCTAGTAAATTGTGTCTGAAATATATAGTGAGAATAAATACGTACAGAATCTAAGGGCAAGGGACTAAAATGACACTCTGTATTATGGATTTAGGCCCTTTCAAAAGAGGGTACAATAGGGCAAGTTAAAGGGCAAGCGGTACCCTTCAATTGTCACGAAAGACATTTAAGTTTCAGAATTGAATTAATTATTAATTGACCTTTGTTCCGGTCCTGTATTTGGGGACCAAATACTTAATTCAATAAGATTTTATGCTCCCTCTACTCTATTATTATAATATTTTACTTCATCATCATTATATCAGCCGAAAGACATCCACTGCTGAACATAGGCCTCCCCCAAAGATTGCCATATGTCGTCGGCTGACAACCAAAACTCACTATAAAAACTGTCACACTACTCTTAGCAACCTCTTATGTCAGTATTGAATCAGAACTATAATAATAACGGAATATTTTATTACTTAGTGAGTTTTGGTTGTCAACCGACGATATTTTACTTGCTGCCAATTTAACTTTGGTGTGAAGTTAGTGTGTTAAAAAGTATTCTAAAAATATTGTGTTTCTGTCGGTGTTTAAACCGCCAGGTCCTTAGTATACCATTTTGACGCAGCAACACTAATGTCATGCGATACCTCTACAATTGCATTCCATAGTCGATAGTAGTAGCTTACCTCATGGTAGGCCACTACTATCATCTATCGTAGATAATAAATAATGCATAATATTTCCCACAATCGTTCGTGCCAAGTAACAGGATGCTGATACTTGATGTATGAGACATTTCGAAAAAATATTTAATACTTAGGTTTTCAAAGGCAGCATGAATGTGATAGCTCAGAATTTGCAGGCGTCTATATCCCCTCCCATGCTCGCTTAGCACTACCATTAAGCAAGCCATGTGCTAGTATGTCAGTATCGTGGTATAAAAAACGTAAAGTATAAACACAAGACGATCACCCTCAGTGAGCCAAGTGCTACAAACATGTGACGTCACATTCAGATGTTGATGTTCCGACTCTTGCACCAGTCCTACACCGAAGTTTGGTATTCGTAAATTGCGAGAATTGGTCTCTGTCACTCCAATGGCGGCATCATTAGAGTGACAGAGACAAACCCTCGATTTACGGATTTCGATATTCGATTTCGATATATTGTGCAACACGATTGTTGACGTCATTTTGCACCATACGTTAACTTCATTTGCCGGGTGATGTATAGACGACGTTAGCTCAGTCGGTAGAGCGCCGAATATTTCAAACAAAACAAAACGCTCCCTACAATCGGAGGTCGGAGGTTCGAATCCTTCACGAGTCATACTTTTTGTTTTTAATACGACTTAGTTCCTTTAGATCTTGTATACTGTAGAGTAGGTTATCGAGGCACTTAAACTAGTGGATTCTATATTTATTATGATCAGGGATCGGACAAATGTGCGTCATTGTTCGCAATAATATAGACATGGCACCAAATATGATTGAATTAATAATTAAACGAATAATTTCTTGAAAATTTATTTCGAAGCTTTGAGAACCATTCACAAAGGTTTTCATTGTTACCGGTATCAAAAAGGTAATTTTCTGAAAATTATTAAATGAATAATTATTCAATCAACTTTGGAGTCATGTCCATATTAGGTTCACTATTGGGATGCATACTAACGAATGTAATAATATAGTTATACGCATAATGTCTTTTAGCCGAAATATTGACAAGGCGAATCATATTTACGCATATTTTTTTACGCATAATATTTAAAAGCATACACATCAAAGGCATACCCGTCATAATAACTAATATCACACAGTATAAATACAAAATTGCATAATAATTATTACGCATCATTTCACGATGCATACAAATAGTTAATCCTAAAATTAGACTACCAACTGGCGTGATTGACATGCTATTACAGTCAGCTGCCTATCGTTTACGATTGACGATTAAGCGTTAGCGATTGGCAACTTGTCTAAGCATCCATCAGACATTCTACTGTATACGGAGAATGACTGTAGATTCATATTTAGTTTTATGAATAAAAGTGACGGTGAGTAATAAAAAAATGTAAGCGATTAAGGAAAACCGATTGTTTCAAACAAACAATAGTGAGGTCGACGGGGGTCTGCGATGCAGACCCCCTATTCTGCGTAGTTTAGGCGCTTCGCGCCTGGACAAAACACTAACCTAACCTAACCTAATTTATCTATACTTTGATATTAGATAAGTAGTAACGCATTTTAATATTTTAGATTCAAGAGACCCGCAACGGAATAAAAGAACATTCTAAAATATGTAAAATACTCAATATGTAAAATGCATGTTAATTGATTGAAAATTGATGTTAAACAAAGAAAAAGTGTTTTATTCAAATAGAGAACTAAAATTATGGTTTCCGAAATATATATGGATGGCTAGGACCATTAGCCCAAACAATAATATGCGTAGTATACATTAGGCAAATATAAATTAGTCCAAGTTAAATTATTCCAAAACTTTAATATGCGAACAAAGTAGTATGCCGAAATAATTACTATACGACAGTACATTTATGCTAATACAAATTATGCGAAGAAAAGTATGCCAAAGTAGAATAGCCTGAAAAAGATTATGCGACCAGAAGGTATACCTCCATATTATTGCAAACAATGACGCACATTTGTCCGATCTCTGATTATGATCGTCGGTTAACAACCAAAACTCACTAAGACTCGATTAAAACTTTTATTTGAAGACTGACGCTTACTCTCGGGTAGTAATGTCATATCAAAACTCTATAGTAATTTGACACTATGCCCGCTTTCCACTAAAAGCGGAGCGGACTAATTAATGGCTCCGTTTCACGTTCATCGCTCGCTAAGGACTTGTATTCAGTTGACGGCTGCGAGTCACAGCAGCAGTGAAAGATAAACGGCCACCGCTGCGCTTCGCGTCAGTGGAACCGCACCATTAATGACTCCGCTCCGCTCGCAGTGGAAAGCGAGCATTAGGGTGCGGCTCCACTGACGCGGAGCTGTGCAAAATTGACCAATTACATTCTTCAAATTTGAATTTGGAACACTGTGATGCGGTATCATTGCATTACTCATGGGGTGGAACTGCTCATGCTCAAGCATGTTTCGCGGTTCTTTTGGTTTTTAACGACGGGTTATGATATATAATTTTCTCAAACTTGCAACGAAATGTTTCAATTTCATACAAAATATACAATACACTCCGTAGCATCCATGTGGGCTGTCATGTGGACGGGATATGTGTAAATAATATAAGTTATGCTGACATGGTGCTGCTGAGTGTGTCGCTCTGTGGAATGCGTAGGCTTCTCAATGTCTGTGAGACCTACGCATTAAGTCACGGCCTTAAATCATTACTGCGATCGCCAACCCGCTTGCAAAGCGTGGCGATTATGGGCATTACCGCATCCCAACGCCTTATGCGTTCACGCATATTAATTGGGAGAGGCCTACGTCCAGCACCCTATGTAATCAGAAAAAATAACAAGTTCGTTGCACCGACTATTGCACCATATTATGCAATTGTGTTCTATACGTCATTTTGTATTATGCGATCATCATATTCGAAGGATGATGCATGGACTCGTTAGCTCAGTTGGTAGAGCGCCGAACATTCATACCTGATCTTGTCCTTATAATCGGAGGTCGGAGGTTCAAACCCTTCACGAGTCATTTTTTTTGTTTTTCATCTACATATTGTTAGTCCCTTAGTATTTTACTAAATAAACAATTTGGTTTTTATGACGGGGAGCTGGTGTTCAAAACATACTTACTCAAAATACCCGGCACTATCAAGAATATCATGTATGGTATTTAAATTTCACTTCCAATACAAAAATAAATATAAAACTGCACTTTTACCAGTTTATTTTTTTTAAACAACCCATCTCACATATAACGAATGTGAGGAAATCCCACACCTAGATCAAAACGGTATTAACTTAAAATGTACCTACATGTTTTTAAGCTAAGGGTTTGGGATCTACGAATCTTATATTTAGGAGCCAAAGACTGGACTGGAAAGAAGGACCTTAAATGTTAAGGCCAGTAGTATAACCATATTTATGTGGGAACGTCACCAATGTATTATATTTAGGATGGTGGGGACTGCCTATGCAATATGTTTATCTATTCTTTGATGGTCTTTATTAAAGGTACCATGCACGTAAGTATGTCAAAATGTCAATGCATCGGCTATTGCACCATGTTGTGCAATACAGTTCTAGACGTCACTTTGTAACATAAGATCAA
Source organism: Thaumatotibia leucotreta (assembly GCA_025490895.1). NCBI lineage: Eukaryota > Metazoa > Arthropoda > Insecta > Lepidoptera > Tortricidae > Thaumatotibia > Thaumatotibia leucotreta. The sequence goes on from JALPQI010004173.1 coordinate 17,377, forward strand.
GATATTGGCAGGATGACCCATAGACTCGTTAGCTCAGTTGGTAGAGCGCCGAACATTCATTTCTGATCTGCTCCTTATAATCGGAGGTCGGAGGTTCAAATCCTTCACGAGTCAAACTTTTTGTTTTTGACTTTCTTCGTCTGTAGCGTTTCAGTAAATGTAAACTTACATCACTGCTCTTTGTAACATCGTATGTCAATACTGCATCAGAACTGAAAACGAGTACCTACGAGCTTTTTAAGTAGGTATTCGTTACTTAGTGACATTTCGATGTCAACTGATGATTTTTTTTTATGGCGTTGAATAATTTTTTACCAAAAAACGCTTTGTTTCGGTAAATCAATATGGCTCCTTATCATAATTTCCCCCTCCTATCCTACGTATGAATATCATGAAAAATCAAGATTTTTTTTACATAAAAGATTCCAATAGATCGAAGGTTAGTGTATCAAGGGCCCCACCAATAAGATAAGATAACGTCAAGATCAGTTTCCCATATTACTTAATGTAGTTACCAAAGACTCACTCTACTCTCACTTTTATTATATGCTAAATATTGTTTGTCAGTATCGGTCTTATAGACATATTGATAAGAGCGAATGGGAGAAACAATACTTAGCGGCTTGCTAAGTTAGGAGACATTTATTGATAAGCGGATTAGTTTTAAGCCGTGTGGTGACGGCAGTAAGAATACATTTGTCACCACCTCCTGCGGTTGTCGTAAGAGTCGACTAAGGGATTGAAGTGTCACTTACCATTAGTGATTTCATAAAAGATTGATGATGGGCAGCAGCGTCATCATAGTGGACACATTACTACGATCGCCAATCCGCTTGCCCAGCGTGGCGATTATGGGCATTTACCTCTTAATGCGTCTATACGCATAGTTAATAGAAGAGGCCTACGTCCAGCAGTGGACTATCATAGGCTGATGAGGGTTAGTCTTTATTAACGAATGTATGACATCATATCAAAACGTCAACGCACGGACTATTACACCATACTATGCAATTTGGTTCTAAACGTCATTTTGTATAATACGTTCACCATATTCGCAAGGTGATACATCAGACTCGTTAGCTCAGTTGGTAGAGCGCCGAAAATTTATTTCTGTTATAGATCATTTAATCGGAGGTCGGAGGTTCAAACCCTTCACGAGTCAATTTTTGCTTTTGATTTACTTCACATCATCAGCCTATCTTAGTCCACATCTGGACGTAGGCCTATCCTATTAACTATGCGTGTTATATAAAGCATCATCATCATCAGCCAATTGACGTCCACTGCTGGACATAGGCCTCCCCCAGAGAGTTCCACAAAGATCGGTCGTGAGCTGTCCGCATCCATTGGACACCCGCAACCTTTACCAGGTTTTCAAACCCTTCACGAGTCAATTTTTGCTTTTGATTTACTTGACATCATCAACCTATTTTATACCAATCCTGGACGTAGGCCTCTCCTATTAACTAGATAGATAGATAGATAGATAAAAACTTTATTCAAACCACAACTTACATTCGCAGTGATACAAACACAAAAAAGGAAAACAAAAACTAAACAAAATAAATACATAACATTGAAACTTATGAATTAAGTTAACCTATAGTTTATTTGCGCAAGAGTCATGTGTCGTGGTATAGAATTGGCGCTGACTCAGCATACGTGCTGTAGACTCGAGAGTCCACAGCGCTGATCTTCCGTCAGAACCACTAAATCTACACTAGTGCAAAGACGACTAGTGCAGCGCAAGTCTATGTATATCCATCCGTACTAACGCAGAAATATAAATAAACGTGTTGAAAAATTGTAAATAAATAGAAAAAGGAAAAATTGTGTAAATGAGTTATTGTGCAATGTTCATAATTATAAGTAAGTGTGTATGCGTATTATTATTGTATTGAGTGGTTAATAAGATAAGAAATAGATATAAAGTATGTGTGATTGTCTAAAACTGATAGGAAGTTACTATTTAACTGAACAAGTAGATATTCGTATTTAGCGCGTATAAAGAGGAAGAAATATATATATATATATATATATATATATATATATATATATATATATATATATATATATATGCGAATGACTGGATAAATACTGGAGTGTTTAGGTACTTTTTTTTTGTATTTCTAATAAATGCTGGCGTAATTTTAATTTGAAATTAGGTTTCAATGTTCAATGTTCGTATTGGAGGAGGTATATCGTTCCAACATTTAGTAGCTTGGTACCTAAAACTCCCTCGAAATGCAGCAGCACGGTATCTGTGAGACTGCAGCATCTGATGACGCGGGACTCTCACCGAGTGACAACTCCTGTTTGTTGCCCAAACAAGTTTTTTGTATAAATAGTTTGGTGTGTGTGTGTATTGTATCAAAAAGCAGGCAGGCCAACATTAGTTTCTGACGTGATAGCATTTTAAGCGCATTTCCATCATTTATAAATGGTGTTACATGAGACCGTGGAGGAATCTTGTAGCAGAACCTAGCACAAGCGTTTTGGACCCTTTGAATGCAGCGCTGCGAGCGAGCCAAGAGGCAAGGACCATAAACAGTAATGCAGTAATTTAATTTGGACAAGATAAGGGCCTCGCATAGTCTAACTCGCAGCTCTACGCTTAGAAAATCACGTATATTATATAACACCTTCAGTCTGTACATGCAGTACTGGACAGTTTCAGTAACGTGATTTTCAAAGCGGAGGTTACTATCCATTAAAAGGCCAAGATTTCTTGCTTCACTTACTAGAGTAACTTTCTCTCCGTTAATTTCGATTTTAGGATTACTGGATGTTATATTTTCAATCTGATGCGCAGACCCCATTATCATATATTTAGATTTTGAGGGGTTTAGGACCAAACAATTGTCTGTGGCCCATTCTGATATTCGTTTCAGATCGGAGTTTATTTTACCGACTGCTGAAACGGGAACTACGCGTGTAATAGACGCATTAGGAGGTAAATGCCCATAATTGTCACGCTGGGAAAGCGGATTGGTGATCGCAGTATAATTATGTCCCCTATGATGACGCTGCTGCCCATCAAAAATCATTTATCAAAGAATGGCCAGTGACACTTAAATCCTTTAGTCGACTATTACGATGCCCGCGGGAAGAATTGGGGTGTACAAATGTATTCTTACTGCCGTCATCACATGGCGTGGGTTGATTTACTTAGTCCCTTAGTTTTTCTATTAGTATTCAGTGAACTAAATGCATTCAGAGGAATGAGTTTCTCGAAATCGTTTGCCAAGCCCCCATATATAATGCAAGTAATGAATGGTAGATATTAAGCATACTCAAAAGCAAGAAAGCCCTATATTATTACGTATTATTATCACGAGGCACCAGACAAAGGCTAAATATTCAAAGTCCTTTGATACGAAACTCTCGGGGTATGCAGCGTTTAGCAAAACAATGAATTTTGATCCCTGTGTGTGGGGAGTGGGGTTTTCAATAATAACTCAATTAATTTTGCCGCCTCTCTAGAGTGGATGACTGCTACACCGAAGCGAACTGTTGAAATTACAAATGAACTGCTTCTGTTTTTGACTGCCACCCGATTTCAACCATCGATGATTTGGCACTGCTTTTATAAAGTTTACATCAATAATTTATAAAACGTTAATATGAAATAATAATAATAAATAAAGGTCGCAGACCAGTTTATGGCGAGCTATTGCAATAACGACCACACAGTCCAGAGTGCTCCCGAGAGTTGGCCAAGGTCCCCGCTTTCGGCGTGTCTTCGTCGGTCGGAGTTGAACCTCAAGGGGACCCGTTGGACTCTCAGTTCTCGCTTGTCCCAACTGTCCGTCCAGGGAGGAGTCTTCAGAGCTATAATATATGCTCCAGGGATGGAAGTGTAAATTTTTGTAAGTCGCGAGTTGATGCAGTCGCTGTCACAAGCCACTGCGCAGAAAGCGGTGTACACCTCTCATCTTGAGTTTGACAGGATCTCTCGCAGGTAACCGTCTCTTTTCGGTTGTATGGATTAAAAAAGACTGGTAGACGTGAAAAGGCTGCAACTTGCTGTCAAACGAGAGATATACTAGACTCCAGTGCTCTAAATTTATTAAAATTTTCATGACACTTCTGATTCTGCCTGGTGTGACTGCCATTCTTCAACCCACGCGATGTCCCAACAAGTGCGATAAATCCGGCATCCCCACAATGCGCGCATTATTGGCCTTATTAATAAGCGGTCGGGCCGCGAATGGGTTATTTGCAGCATTAGGGGCGTTTGTGGGTTGGGTACATTTGACTGCTGTCATCAACCATCGTTGTGCATAATACATATTATTATTTATAATTATCAATCATTGACTGAAGCCGGTTCAGAGATTTGTCAGACCAAATTCAACCAGGATACTAATCGGTAGGGGTAGTGCGCTACTTAAACAATGCATTAGTTGCAACTAATTAGTTGGTAATAAAGTGCAAGATCGCACACGCGCCGTCGGCACTGCTATGGCTGGGCAGCTAAAAAAATGCATGTTTTAGTTATGTAACTGTGTAAAGTAGTCCATAGTATATAATTTCGCGCAATGCGTAGAATCAGAAACGTATACTGAAAGAGCGCTCGTCGGCCAACAAACTGTCCTCACTTTGACGGAGTTCTTTTTTGTCAACCATTTACCTAAGTTTCTTGTGGTATTCAATAAATAAAAATAAAAAAATACTCTAAGAACCGATAGACACAAGGGTAGAAAGCATCTTAACCCTTAATCCAAAAGTAACACCTAAAATTCATTGGCTTTCATCCATTTCAGTAATAAAAATACCTAGTCACTATTTAAATTATTTGTTGTGTCAAGCCTAAATCTACGTACAAATTCGCATGTCACGCCTGTTTAATGACTTTCCTCACCAACATACGCAGAATAAAATCTCCGCACCAAGTCAAACAAAGCTCATAACATAATCACACACACCCACATTCCAGTCATCTTCCGCTCGAAAACGAAATCGTATTAAAATGCAAAACGTAAGGAAAACACGGAACTCCGACTCTAATTATTCTTCGCGTAATGAATCTGTTTGTTTGTCTTAATTAGGAGTGCGTCGGCTGCATGTGGCAAGACACGGCTTAATTTGAATCAGGCAGCACAGATTCGAGGGACTAAGAGTATATTATAAGGTTCTACAAAACAGACCGATTGCCATCTGGAGTTCCACTTACGACTTACGATCGAGGACCGAAATTGAATGTAACATCCACATTTATTTATTTTATATTCGAATAAGTTTCACAGCATAACAGTAAAAACCAAGTCACTGTGAACTAAAAATGATGGTCCCATTGGCACCAAGTCGGGTATGATGATGAGATCTAGGAGAAATCGGTTGAAGTTGGTTTATTTTTTTCTTTGATGATTTTTAGGCTTCCCTAGTAAAGAAGGAATCCTTATAGTTTCGCCATGTGAGTCTGCCCGTCTCTTCGTCTATCCGTCTGTACGACTGTCTGTCCGCAGCATAGCTCAGTGGTCGTTAGTACATATTTAAAATTTATGTTGTCGACAAAGTGGTAGAATAAAATAAATAGCAGAAACAATTAAAGAGGGGATGTTTTTTAATTTGCTGCAATCGTACAGTGTGGGATGTCGTTAAATTGGTTTTTCAAAAAGAGTAAGTGGGTCCCAAATCAAATTTCTTTTTTTTATTCATTATTTTCGGATACCGACCCAGAATTAAAAAAAAGTGTGTCTCGCCCTCTAACTTTTGATCCATGGGTCCAAAAAATATGAAATAAATCAGAAATAGTTCTCTTATAGAATACTTTAAAATACCATAATCGGCCCAGCCGTTTTTGAATAACTACGGAACCCTACACTGAATATGGCCCGATATGCTCTTATCCGGCTTTTTTAACGTCCAAACGGCTTGGTACGGATCTGGAATAAGGCTGGCGAGGGGTTAAGTGTAAATAAGTCAAACGTTGCCATTATACGCATCTAAACTTCAATCAAATCCTGATAACATCCAAAACAGCTGTGACCCATTTAATACAATTCACCCTGACTGTTGCAAGCTACACCTGAAGCGTTTAAGCCTAGGGATATTAACTTGTCCCTTGATACGTTGTAAATTGTAACAGGTGTGGCTGAGGTGAAGATATATCACTCCGTCCTATTTCATGATGGATTAGTTGTGTAGACAATCAAAATCCAAAAAAGATTTTTTTCTCAAACTTGCAATGAAATGTTGGCATTACGTACGTCAAATTAAACCCGGAAGTACTATCTTGCTGGTTCGATGATTGAATTTGAAATGTAAAGGCATTTCATAACTACTTTGCTGTTTTTTTTATTATTTTGTAGATTATTTTTGTTCTTTGACTTATTTTTTTGAGTACTGTGAAAATCACTTCCGATTTTTTATTTAATTGCAAGTTTGAGAAAAGCACTATACAAATCTCGGCGAGTACCAAGGTTACAGGCCGCGTACACCTACTTGGCCTGTAACCTTTCGTTTCCCGTCCTCTATAGTAATGGAACTAATGTACTATAACTTCCTAAAAAGCTTCTTGGAGAAATGAGTTGAAGTCAGAGTCAGTCAAAAAAAAGTCGAATTTTTTTTGGTGATAATGATAATTATACATGGCATTACACGGGTCTCAAGTGCGTCTAAGTGGTCTAAGGGTCATGATCATGAGTCTTAAACATGTGCTCGTAATTTCAAGCATCATAATTTTAGCTTTGTACTTGTAATTTCAAGTTCATTGAATACGCAATGCAGACTACAAATCGATTATTCCAGCCGTAACCAAATGTTGACAGTCCAAGACAGTGGATCGTGACGAGAGAGTGGAATTGGTACTGTTGACCACTGAAACTGTAAACAGGCTCGACCCTTAAGCAACTAAGAGTGAAGAGTAATAAAATTGACGAGGAATGGGTGCAACTTAGGAATACGTGCTTATTTCTTGTTAACCGACTTCAAAAAAGGAGGTCTTCAATTCGACTGTTTGTTTTGTTGTATGTATATTACCCGATATCTCCGAGACTCGTGAACCGATTTTTTTTGTGATCTAACGTGTATAATAACCCCGAGATGGTCCCGCCGACGGGACGACCAAGTTGGGGTCTGATGATGGGATCTAGGAGAAATCGAGGGAAGGGATCTCTTCAAACGTTATAGGCGTACACGCATGGAGCTTTTGGTAATTTTCATTCAGCCACAAGAATTTGCATTCAGAAAGTAGGATTAGACAATACGATGAAACGAATGATGAAAACCACAGATGATACGATCTTGGATAAATCGGTTGAAGTTGGTGAACGCAGCCTTTGACATCCGCCGATCACATCTGATCTGGTGGAAGTGGTGGAATACTCAACCTCAAGTTTAATCCTGGCTGGCAGGTGGACATCAAAGCCTTTTGATTAATTATTGATGGCTGACGCCGTTTGTGCTCTACAGTCGGAAGTCCGGAAAATTTTGTTAAAAAAAGACTTCCACTTATATTACAAGTTACAAGCTTTTGAGAAACGCGCCTCTGATAGCGACTATACGGGAGCACCTATGTTTGTTTGGTAGGTTTTTCCAAAGCTAAGCTAAGCTAAGCGTTTGAAAAAACACACCACTTGAGCGAAGTACATTTGCCACAAGCGCTACGCAGTGTAGTGATTGGTGGATACCATACTGGATGCGTTTCATAGCATAGCTCTGGTGAAACACTCAGCCGAGTGTAATCCGGGCTGGCAGATGCACATCAAAGCCGTTTGATTAATTACTGACGGCTGACGCCGTTTGTACTCCACATGCCGATGTCAGGCCGTGGATATGTGCAACTGGATTGCTAATGAAAAGCTTCATTCACTGCCAGGTAAAATACGGCGCGTTATTCAAGAAAGCGGTTTTTACGCTGCAGCGGCAAGCCACTCAACGGGTTTCCGGGCGTCTCAGTGAAACAGGAGGGTTGGAGGGTCTGCCTAGCGGGTTCAAACAGCGTAAGTGTTCATTCATTCCTTACACAAAAAGATACAGGTACAGTGTCTCCCTAGCCTCACTCACAAGATGCCTCTACAAGAGCTATGCTATGTTATGGACCAATTACATTAGTAGTCCAAGAGCCAGTGAACCCTGAGAGTAACGGTCTTCCTGTAAGGTTAGAAATTTGTATACTAACGGTTTATGGAATTCTAAGAGCAATAGCCATGACCTGGCAGGCGTCAGCCCTGCACGTCATCAGGCCCTTTATTTTTTGAACTGTTAAGTAAATTGGATTTCAAAACTTGTTTCTGTAAGTTTGAAAAATTTATAGGATAAAGTTAATTTATTGTATATCTTAAAAAAAAATTGACAGGCGATTACAATAAGCAGAAGTATAATAATATGACAGATCGAATAGAAAACGCACAGTTAATGAGGTAAAATAAACTTCATCCTGTATACTCGAAATTTTTACATGTCTTCAAATAAACGTCTCAGAGTAAGTATGTACAATGCCAGGCGGTTTTGAACAGCATAAGACCTTGCCAGGCGAGGGGACAGTTAAGTAAATTGGGTTTCTTAACTTGTTTCTGTAAGTTTGAAAATTTAATAGATAAAGTTTATTTATTGTACTTACATCTTTAAAAAAAATACAGGCGAGTAATCGCTAGTTAGTCGCTAGTAGTAGTAGAGTAGATAAGTAAGAGCAGTAGTTTTTCTGTAAGTTTAGAGTAGGTAGTAAGATACAGGATGAAGTTTATTTTACCTCATCAACTGTGCATTTTCTAATTGATCTGTCATATACCTCTGCTTATTGTAATCGCCTGTCATTTTTTTTAAGATGTACAAAGAATTAACTTTATCCTATTGAATTTTCAAACTTACAGAAACAAGTTTTGAAACCCAATTTACTTAACTGTCCCCTCGCCTGGCAAGGTCTTATGCTGTTCAAAACCACCTGGCATTGTACATACTTACTCTGAGACGTTTATTTGAAGACATGTAAAAATTTCGAGTATACAGGATGAAGTTTATTTTACCTCATCAACTGTGCGTTTTCTATTCGATCTGTCATATACTTCTGCTTATTGTAATCGCCTGTCAATTTATTTTTAAGATGTACAATAAATAAACTTTATCCTATTAAATTTTCAAACTTACAGAAACAAGTTTTGAAACCCAACTTACTTAACTGTCTCCTCGCCTGGCAAGGTCTTATGCTGTTCAAAACCGCCTGGCATTGCGCATACTTACTCCGAGACGTTTATTTGAAGACATATAAAAATTTCGAGTATACAGGATGAAGTTTATTTTACCTCATCAACTGTGCATTTTCTAATTGACCTGTCATATACTTCTGCTTATTGTAATCGCCTGTCAATTTTTTTTTAAGATATACAATAAATTAACTTTATCCTATAAATTTTTCAAACTTACAGAAACAAGTTTTGAAATCCAAGTTACTTAACAGTTCAAAAAATAAAGGGCCTGATGACGTGCAGGGCTGACGCCTGCCAGGTCATGGCTATTGCTCTTAGAATTCCATAAACCGTTAGTATACAAATTTCTAACCTTACAGGAAGACCGTTACTCTCAGGGTTCACTGGCTCTCCAGCTATAGCGCTACGCTACGCACTGATTGGTGCGATTGGTGAACGCAGCGTTTGACATCCGCCGATCACATCTGATCTGGTGGAAGTGGTGGAATACTCAACCGTAAGTATAATCCTGGCTGGCAGGTGGACATCAAAGCCTTTTGATTAATTATTGATGGCTGACGCCGTTTGTGCTCCACATGCCAACCCCGGGCCGTTTATACAAATAACAGGATTGCTAATTGCTAAGCTCGATCTGAGGTATTGAAGTTCTGCCTCTGAACCGGCATACATAAAAAAAAATATCCGATACTTATGATGGAACTGTTGGAAGAAGATTAGTTCTGATTAAAGATTATAATCTAAGTGAAAAAGTGACTTAGAAAGAGGGTAAAAAATCCGTCATTTTTGATTTCGTTTTAAGACATAGTACTTAACAAATTCCTAATATTTCCCTTTAGTACCGTTTGGTAGCCAGATTTGGTAGATGTCTGTCAAAACGGAAATTATGGTTTCCCACTTGTTAGCCAGCTATGAAATGGGAATAAATCTCCCATCTCGTAGCGGGATTTGGTACAAACCTGGTTACAAATCGGTAATGATAAGTCTCGGTTTAAAGCTGGGATAGATTTGGATTTTATTCCCATTTCGAAGCTGGTTACGAAACTTTGGCTACCAAACGGTACTAAAGGAATATTTCAACTATAAAGGCGATATCTTCTCGTAGCTATCATAACATCCTCAGATATTAACATAATATATGATTCATACCTACATTGAAACTAATCATTCCACATGCTCATTGCATTCAAAAGCATTAGCAATCCAAACAATAGCATGCGTTTCAGCCGAGTACGCATTATGCCAATATAGGTTTCTGGATGAAAGGCCAAACTTAATTGATGTATTCCGGATCTTCAACGTTGCACTGGACCTCTGGATTCCGACGAAAATACGCTGTTCAGGTGGAAAAGTGATTTGTAGTGGGCGCATTCCACAAGAACACATGAATGTGGACATTCTACTCATTGCACAAACCGACCTAGTTCCGCGGTAAGCTCAATCAAGGCTTGTGTTGTGGGTACCTACTGAGCGACGGTATATATTTTAACCGATTACAAAAAAAGAACGAGGTTCTCAATTGGTCTGATTTTTTTTTTGTATGTATATATGTTATCCGATATCTTCGAGAATCGTGAACCGATTTTAATTTTATTTTTGTGATCTAACGTGTATAACCCTGAGATGGTCCCGTTGGCACCAAGTTGGGGTCTGATGATGGGATCTTAGAGAAATGGAGGGATCTCTTCACATGTTATAGGTACATGTACGTAGGTTGCCCTGAAAGTTTCGGGAATCGGAAAAAATACGCATTTTAATGAAATAAAAGTACTTTTATTGTTTTTCAAAGTATTCTCCTTTGTGTTTAATACACTTTTTCATTCTCTGAAACCAGTTTTTAAAACAGTTATTGAAGTCTGAAGTGGGGGTTGACAAAATGGCCATTTTATAAGCGTCGACTGCTTCTTCCGCGGTCTGAAAACGCTGACCACGCAACCGATTCTTTATTTTCGGGAAAGTAAAAAAATCGTTGGGACTTAGGTCGGGGCTGTACGGAGGATGGTCCAGTAATTCGACGTTTTCGCCCTTCAGATAGTCGTCTGTTTTCTGAGCGGTGTGAGGGCTGGCATTATCATGGTGTAGTATAATACGGCGGTTAGGGTTAGTTTTTCGCAGTTCAGCAAAAACAATCGGTAAACAAACGCCTATATACCAATCGGCATTGACAGTTCTTCGATCTTCAAGAGCGATAGTCGCCACGTGACCCGATTTGGAGACAAACGTGGCTACCATTTTTTTGATCGTGCTGCGAGAACGAACAACTTTTGTCGGCTTCGGTTCGTCTTCGTAAACCCAAACTCGAGATTGGTTTTTCGATTCAGGCTCATATGCGTAAATCCATGATTCGTCACCTGACACAATACTAAAAACGGCATTTGAGCTTCCTCCATTAAATCTTTTTAAAGTTTTGCGGCACCAATTGACACGTACCGTTTTCTGGTCGTCAGATAACAAGTGAGGAATCCACCGGGAAAATAACTTCCGCACGCCCAACTCTTGTTGTAAAATAACTTGTACCTGACTCATTCCAATGCCTAAAGTCTCCTGAATCTCCCGATATGTAACATGCCTATCTTCCTTTATCAGTTGGCGAACAACATCGATGTTTTGATCGGTAACGGCCGTTTTCGGTCGACCCTCACGTACGTCATCCGCAAGAGACACACGGCCACGTTGGAATTCCGAATACCACCTGTATATGGTCGTCTTTGAAGGTGCTTCACTACTAAAAGCAATAGTTAATCGGTCTCCACATTGTTGTTGTGTTAATCCACTTTTAAAGCCATAATAAATCATTGCTCTAAAACTTTCGCGGGACAGCTCCATTTTCACCAGCGACTCAACGACTTTAAAAAACAATTGAAAATCGGACATTGTTTTTTTTTTCTAAGTGGCCAGTGTTTTCGAATAATGAGACTATGCTTGTAAGAAAGAGGTATAACACATGTCAAATATACGTTCCTAAGTATTAAATTCCCGAAATTTTCAGGGCATCCTTCGTATGGCGCTTTTGGTAATTTTCATACATACACATATATACATAAGTATGTATCAATTTATTACATATAATCGTCGCTTGGTACCCAAATCCCAAACTTTAATTGAGGATACCGTGGAACTCGGTAGTTTTGTGTAAGATGCCCCAAGATACTTATTTATTATTATAGTAGAAATATATGTACCTAGAAAAACAACTTAACAACTATGAAAAAAACTGTTTGTGATAAAAACACAATAAGTCGCCTTTTAAAAATAAATAATATTAATGAATTATGGTACCATTTGACTTAGACATTTTGTCCAGATACAAATGTATCTATTCATAATATGAGTATATGAAAAAAAAGGTTACCTTATAAAGTCATGCAACTTAATGCATTTCAGTGCCATTATCTTGACCAAAAAGAGATTAGCGTAATTTTCCTAAAATCTGAGGATTAGTTACGAAAACTTAAGTTTGAACGAGCATATGGCCCATATAAAACTCGTTAAACTTATCACCCATCCTGCATTAGGTAACCCTTAAGCCGCAAAGCGGTTAACTTTTCTAATTTTGAACCTCACAGTGCACACTTAAAGTGACAATTTCAAAACATTTACGGAGGAACATTTAGTTAACGGTTATGTACCTGTGTTAAAATAAGTCCCTAAACTCTATAAGACCGGTATACAAACCGTTATCATGCACCAACAACCGTGACCCAAAAACAGTTTAGTTTCTGTTTTGTTAGTGTAACCGGTTAATATCAGGAGCTAATATGTTTTTATTCATCGGAGTTACACAGGGTGTAAATCCAATACGGGCGGAGCTCTTAACGGGTGTTATTTTAGGACATAATAAGTACATTATGATATATTTTTCTTAAGAATAGAGTTGCAACATTATCCATACGATTCGGCGCGCAATGTAGAGTAACCCAGTCAAGTAAACGCTCGTTGACAGCTAATTTCAAAAACAGGATACTTAGCCAAGTTGCCAATCGCTACCGCTTAATAGCGTATCGTAGTTTTCCCTCTTTGTCACTCTTGCATATTAGTGCGACAAAGACAGTTAGCTGCCTTTCGCTTACGATTGACGAGCGATTTAAGCGTTAGCGATTAGCAACTTGTCTAAGCACCCAGATGATATAACTGCGATATCAGCATCAACAAATGGTCGTACCTACATAGCTGCTTCAAAAATCTTTAAAAAATTCTGTGAGGCCATAATTAAGTAAAATAAAAAAAAATCATGAGAACACTAATGAATCCCATGCCTAGTTTAGATTTATTAGATTTACATACTGTATATTTATTTAAACTTAATTGTACAAAACATAGATAAAAGTACAAATGGCGGGCATAAAGTTAAAACATATTCCCTACCAGTGAACCCGTTCCCGTTACCGACCGAGTCTACCAACCATTACGATGAATGTTCAGTATAGTACCAACATCGAAATACATATCTTAAAAAAAATAACCCCTCATACAAAGTGACTGATTAGTTAGAGTTGAATAGTATGGAAAAGTCAATTTTCCATGTACGTTTTCGATGTTGGTTCCATACTGAAAGTTCATCGTAATGGTTGGTAGACTCGGTCGGTAACGGGAAGGTTCGTCGTTCCGTTCCACCCTGTATATTTACAATTACGTGCTTAAATATTCGCGTCCAGCGAGAGAGAATTTTTTTTTACCGTTATTTTTTAAAACCGGTTTCAAGCTTCTCTAAATAATAACCAGGTATATAATGATACTATCTTGGGACACCCCGAAAATATGGTGGTTTGAAAAGGCAATAAATAAGTAAACTTCCCTCAGGAGTTTTCTTTGAGGCACCCGGCTTTAATAAGGATATCCGACGTTATCAAAGGGACGGTCCAACTAATGGGTTCATAAGGGCGAAGTTAGGGACATTTGAGTTTCTAGGCTACGTGAATATTAGATTGTGCATGTCTTGAAAATGACAGAATAAATAGATAAATATCATGAGGAAATGATAGACATCTATCTACTCCGTATACTGGATAGTTCTTGTGTGATTGTTACAGTCCATAAGTCTTCATCTCTATAATTTGTCAAACTTATAGAAATGGAGGCTTGTCGACTTGGCTTGTCACCCTCCGTAACCTAGTTGGCAGTGATCCTGCCTACGAAGCTGGAGGTTCCGGGTTCGAATCCCTGCGAGGGCATTATTGGTGCATTTATTTATCACAAATATTTCTTCCTTCGTCATGGCTGTATATGTATTTAAGTATAGTACGTATTTAAGTACGAGTATAGTGTGCGTATTTCTTTATGCATATAAATGCATCGTCGCCTGGTAGCCACACCACAAGCCTTAAAAGAGCTTACCATGGGACTGCGTCGAATTGTGTATGTAAGATGTCCCAAGATATTTATTTATTTATACAGTGGGTTGTTCCTAACTGTGACGAGAACAAAGAGATAAGTTAGAAGAAAATAATAGTACATTTCGATGCAAGTCAAAAAAAATTTTTTTTCGACGTGGGTGAAAGTTGGAGTCCGAGTGAAACGAGGGCGACAATCACCCGAGTTAAAAATAAGTTTTTACACGTGTATCGAACGACTTTTTTCATAACAAGTGCCTTAAAAATAGAAATTAACGCACGCGAAGCGTGCGCAAAGGTTATTTTCCGCACTAGTTAGAAAATATGTTTTATATATGTGTTATATATGCTGCATTGAAATGTACTATAAACTAAAATGTATATGTTGAACATTTGTGTCCAAAGAAGGTAGTCTATAGCTAACCAAAATATTGAATCGAATGCTCACGTCCATACCCGAGGACGCTGGCAAATTGCCCAAAATGTGTATTGACTTTACACTTTTCGCACTCGATATCCTCGGACTTTGCTGGATCGTTGAATTCCAATGGGTTCCGGAGGTTAGGCTTCAGTCGTGCACAAACAGCCACTTATTTAGCAGCTTTTACTGGGAGAAGTTTATACCTTAGAGTATTTTTTGTATGGGAGTGATAATAATATCTAGAACGATTTCAAAATGAATCTGTTTTCAGCCGATTTCAAAAAAAGGAGGAGGTTCTCAATTCGACTGTATGTTTTTTATTTATTTTTTATGTTTGTTGCATCATTTACATTTCATTCATTCATTTAATTATTTGCATTTTTATTTCTACTTGGAATTTTAGGAGTCCATTCTCTAGAAGTAATAAGCCCAAAGTTACGTCTTACTTTGGGCTTATTACTACAGCGTGTAACGTTTTGCGAGGGAATTCGGACTGTCCAGATTTGGTAGCACAGCTTGTGCGCCTGTTTGTTCCATCAATGGAGAAGGCCAGATTTAATTTCCGACCACGAAGTCTGCAGTTGATAGCGGTGCCAAAAACTCGCACTGTGTCCCACAGGAAATCTCCTCTTGTCCGTGCCCTTCAACTCCTTGACGCGCTCCTCGTTTAGGCACCAGAATGTGATGTTTTTGCTAGTAGCTGGGCGGCTCTGTGTGCTGAATGTATGTGGTTCTGTGAGGCGATGGATAAAAGGGAGTCATCTCATCATCATCATCATATTAGCCGAAAGACGTCCACTGCTGAACATAGGCCTCCCCCAAAGCTTGCCACAATGACCGGTCCTGCGGCACCCGCATCCAGCGGACTCCTGCGACCTTCACCAGGTCATCGGTCCACCTTGTGGGGGGCCTACCCACGCTACGCCTTCCGGTACGTGGCCGCCACTCAGGAACCTTTCCGCCCCAAAGGCCATCGGTTATACGCGCAATGTGCCCCGCCCACTGCCACTTCAGTTTAGCGATTCGGAGAGATATTTCGGTTACTTTGGTTCTGCTGCGGATGGTCTCATTTTTAATCCGATCACGCAGTCATCTATTATGTGTTAATTTGTATGTTTTGCTTAATTATAATAATTATGTTGTTACCTTGTGACATTATGTATTAATTGTAAATGAATACTTATATTGAATTCCACAGTGCATTGGTACTACTGTACTGCAGTGTAATTTTTTGAATAAATAAAATAAAATAAATCATAACTCATAGCTTCCGACTGGGTGAACCGATTTTGATGATTCTTTTTTATTAGAAAGCTGATGCTTGGTATTGAGTTAGGTATTAGTCCATTTGTCGTGCACATGCTTCATGCAAATTAATAGTACATTGTGCATCTACGGAGGTAAGTACGGTATTACTAACGAGAGTGTTAGAAGCCCTACGCCTCGACGACTTTTTATGACTCGAGTTAGTATGCCTCTTACCGACCGTGATGCATAATAGTACATTGTGTATTAAGGGCGGTAAATAAGAAATTGTGAACGAGTGTGAAAGTAAAGCCCAAGCCGAAGGCGCAGGCTCTACTTCACACGAGTTCATAATTCATGTACCGCCCGTGGCACACACAATGTTTTTCATCACACATGTGAGACAAAAAAGTAAATAAAACAATATATTTGCACAAAACTACTCTAAAATAGTCTAAATCATTTCTCAAAATCATGGATGACTTTTTATAATTTTTATAACAGAAATCCCGGCGCGGAGCGCCGCCGCCCGCCTGTACTGCGCGCCGCGCTAGTTCGACGTAATGTTGTATGAAAATCCTTGATTGCCCTCGGGCGTAATAACGCATCTACGGCGCGCATCGCCGCAGCGCATTGGCGCACTTACCGAACAGGTGTGATGAAAAATGTTTTTCATGACACTTGTAAAACATTGCACTTGTTTTGTGTAAGATGTCTCAAGATGTTTTTTTTTTATTTATTATTTATTACTTGCGGACAAAAAAAATAAGACAAAATACATTTTTTTCTATTACTCCCGCGATGCATGCAAGCAATGGCGCGCTTAGAAAGCAAGTGTGATGAAAAGACTTATATGGCTCGGTTCGATACAGTCCAATTGAGAAGCTCTTCCTTTTTTTGAAGTCGGTTTAAAATGGGTGCCATGCGAAGGTGCTTATAGCTGGAGTCCTTATAGGTTTCATTAAAAGCCTGTACAATCAATTTACAAAACAACTAAATTGGTTGTTACAATGAATTTTATATAAATTGTTCTTTTTAATATATCTTCCTATTCAGACAATGCAGTATAAAGTTTTAAGCATTGTAAATAAGATCCTAAAAGACAAAAATAAAATGCAAAGTATTTCCAAGTCACGAGTACGTCCGTCGTCACAATCACAGATAAATCTTACTTAACGGAGACTGTCCTGACTGAAATGTAAATATATGGCCACCTAAACTTGTACTGAAAAGTTGTGGGCACTCCACAATGGCGCGTAGGGTGACAAGGCTGCGTATTTATGAGTCCCGCTGAAAGTGAATTCTCTAAGTCTAGTTTTTTGTTGTTGGCAATCTCTTTCATTACGAAAGAAAATATTTTCTCGTTTTATGGGCCTTGACAGAAAATTGTTTAGGTAAAGTGGCGCAGTCAAAAAAGGTTACCGTTCTGTGCAAAAATTGATTTTGGTGTTTACCGAATAAAAAGAACCATAGACAACATTACAACCTTAAAATCCTCAGAGCATTGAGTACAAAAATGCAACTCTTGTATCTCTGAAAAGGCACCTATTCAATGCTGGTTCATAAAATGAGTGAATAGTTCATTGTTAAGTTGGCTGCTAGTAATAATAGTATATTGTGTATCTAGGGAGGTAATTACGGTATTACTAACGAGAGTGTCAGAAGCCCGACGCCATAGGCCGCATACAATACAACCGTGATGCATACAATGTTTTTCATCACACTTGCAGATAAAAAAATAAGTTATAAGACAAAATATATTACTCCCGCGATACATGCGATGCAAGCAATGGCACGCTTAGAAAGCAAGTGTGATGAAAATAATATTTTGTGTTTTAGATTTACAAAACCCCTTAGTCTATTTTCTTAGGTAGCCAAATTAGTGTCAGTGGTTAGAACGATGCCGGTTAAGATCAGTGTTGTAACTGAAATTATTTGAGTTAATTTTTTACGACAAAATGGCAATAAATCATTCTTGAGATCCTAACATGACAATTCGAGTAAGACACAAAGGACTTGCTTTGATTTATACGCCACATGGTCACCCTAAACATACAAGTTTTGATACCTGTTATATTTTGTGTCACATCAAAACTTTTTTGATTTATGAGAACAGAAGGCCTCACACTTCATATCAATTTATCTCAACACTGAAATGTCAACTTAAACGCACGAATAATACGGTCGAATATAAGTCAAGTGACTGACATCTCCCAGTGTTCCATACATAGGACAGAAATTCTTATTTTGAACTTTCAACGAAAGACTTAAGGTTGAGCATAAGTTTTTGATCACTCGATATTATGTTAGGCAAAGTCTGAGAGTTCAAAATGTTATTTTGAACTTTAAGGACGATGGATTAAAGCTGACGGTAAGTCAAACATAAGGGGTGCTATTAAGACACCTAGTGAGTGAAAGAAAGTTGGAATGAACGTGTCAGTCAGAACTTTCCCGGTGATCATGCCTAAAATATCTTGGGTTCTGAAAATATTTATATTTTATACAGGGTGTAAGTCTAATACGGGCGAAGCTCTTAAGGGGTGTTAGTTTACGACATAATAAGTACATTCAAATAACTTTTACTTAAAATCAGAGCAACAAAATTTTCCATACAAAATAATTCGGCGCGCAATGTAAAACAACATACGCGAGTTAAGCACTCGTTGACAGCTAATTTCAAAAGCAGATGACATAACTGCCAAATCAACAATAACAAATGTTCGTACCTACATTGCTGCTCCGATAATCTTAAAAAAATTCTGTGGGGTCTAAATTATGAGTAACTTTAAAAAAACCTTGTAATCCATGATTACACTAATGAATCCCATGCCTGGTTTAATTGATCGCCCGTATTAGATTTACACACTGTATAGCAATAACTTTGAGTACCTAAGGTAGTGAGCATTTTGTGTCAAGTGTCTTGGTCAGAATCAATAATTGGTACAGACGACGTCAAAGTATTCACAATGGTTTAGGTGTCAAAAATATAATTACATTATTGTTTACTTTAATTTCATGAATGAATTATGGAATTTAGATAAATAGATACTATATTTTTTAAATGTTTAGGATTCCGTACTTCTAATAGATAAATTAAACTCTTATAAGATCAAAAAAAAAATACACGACTTTATTGACTTGATATTAAATTCGAATGAATAAAATGTTGGCCCCTAAAGCGATAATGATATCTTTGATGTCTTGATATGACGTTTAAGACTGTAAACAATGACGCTTAATGAATTTACCTTTCACAATGGTAGAACAGAAATCATGCATTTGTTGTTGTGTTTACCTGAAAAAAAAAACAGCATGTTAGTTGCGACATTTTTAATCGATACAGTCAATGTCACTCATGTGACAAAAATATATTTACACGACTTTAATGTCGAGGCAATTAATTCCTGTAAACATATTAATGATACTTTCATAGTGTATATTTTGATGTTCAATGAACAAATTATTGTTAGTAATTATTTTCTTGATAATGGATACTTTCAGACGACTGACATATCGATTAACTTATAAAAAAGATTTACTCCACAATTTATTTAATATTTAACCTCGTGAGGCCCTATGTCGTATTTACATTACATACAATTTTGACTTTATAGATATAGTGTAAAAGTTAAAATTCGGTTGAAGTACTTAAATGATGTCACTAGGACTGAGGAGGTCAAGGACAAGTAGGACTTCATCGCGTAAAATTACGTTGAATATTATCCTGACGTTTCTGGCATGACATTACACCCGTGGTCGCAGGCAGGTTAAAATATGAGTGATAATCGTGAAAGTTTAAATCACTATATGGGTGAATATCTGAGCGTTTCAACCGCTTAATTTTGGTGGCATCATATCTGCCCATTTTCACCAATATAGTTGTCCCGCAATCATAATGTTGTCTATGTAGTTGAGAGTATGAAATATGGGAGGTATTCGTATATTACAGAGCTAATCGCGTGACTAGGTTGATTAATGTAAGATTATCGCATGATTTTTATTTTCATTAGCCGCTGTCTACCCAAATACCCATCAATGATTTTCGGCGCATCTGCTAGAAAATACTATTATTTCATACCAAGCGCATAATGGCTCATAACGATTTAAAGAAAACTATGTACCAGCCAAAAGTAGCCCGACTAACGAGTCTAGGAACGCCAATAAAGTGAGTGATAAAATCGATACGGCACACCGAGCAAATGTAATATTTCTTACTTTACCAAGAAATTGCGGGGCCATTAAAAGCTCACCGTGTCGGTAGTACACAAGTAGTGAACAGTAATACATTGAAATTATTTTGTTATAATTACCTATATAAAATAGTACGGCGCACTAGACGACTTAAGGCATTCTCTATGGTCTATGAAGCTATTTTTTTGTCGGCAAGTGCGATGAAAAACATTGTATGCATCATGGTAGGTAAGCGGAATACTATGTACTATTACACGACTTTAATGTCGAGGCAATTAATTCCTGTAAACATATTAATGATACTTTCATTGTGTATATTTTGATGTTCAACGAACAAATTATTGTTAGTAATTATTTTCTGGACAATGGATACTTTCAAATGACTGACATATCGATTACTTATAAAAAAAATCTAATGTAAGCCCATCTTTCCCGGCGTCTGCAGTAATGTACTATTATTTCATACCAAACGTATAATGGCTCATAACGATTTAAAGAAAATTATGAACCAGCCAAAAGTAACCCGACTAACGAGTCTAGGAACGCCAATAAAGTGAGTGATAAAATCGATACGGCACACCGAGCAAATGTAATATTTCTTACTTTACCAAGAAATTGCGGGGCCATTAAAAGCTCACCGTGTCGGCAGTAGACGAGTAGTGAACAGTAATACATTGAAATTATTTTATTATAATCACTACATAGTATAAAATAAAGTCACGTTTTCTGTCCCTATGTCCCTTTGTACGCTTAAATCTTTAAAACTACGCAAAGGATTTTGATGAGATTTTTTTTTAATAGGTAGAGTAATTCAAGAGGGAGGTTTTTATGTAGATATAGTACCCGTGCGAAACCGGGGCGGGTAGCTAGTTACCTATATAAAATAGGACGGCGCACTAGACGACTTAAGGCATTCTATAGGTACTATGAATCTAATCACAAATCAACTTTGTTGTGCTACTTTGTAATTTTGTCCATTTTCAAAGGGAAAAATTGCACAGGTTGATAAAAAAATAATTTTAAACGTTTTATTTAGTACAAACATGTTTCATAACAATCATAACATATTTTTTTGTGAAGTTTACTACTATAACATCATTGTCAAACGTTCTTCATCATATTGGTCAACTGAAGAACTTTTTCTAAGTTCCCTATTATACGTAGATTTTAAAATTACTGATGGTGATAAAAAATACGAATAATTAATAATAAAACGTTTTATTTCTGCATCGGTACGATTGCCTACTAAGTACTTTCTAGTTCGTGGTTCTTGGCTCTGCTAACATCGGCTGAACTCGTTTAAAATATATAAAAAGTATGCGTATTAAAGACCTGTTTTATGTTTATTTCATATACGCATCATTTCGTTATTGCATTGTTAGTAAATTTTTTCCATTCGTAAATAAAGTTTCAATTACTGTTGTAAATGAAATACCTCTTCCCTACTGTTCAGAAAATGGTCGCTGTGCTACCGCGCTGTGACCAAATTATGGAGGTCGTTATAACCGACCCTTAAAAGACAAACTTCAGGTATCCCGACATGCACCAATTACTGGGAATTTCAGGTGTTTCTCTGGAATCAAGTTCTTAGACTCAATTTAACACACACCAAAGTTAATTTAATTTCGAAAGTGCTCGAGTAGAAAGAAACCACGGCTAGGCAAACGCAGCGTAGGACGTCCACCCACTAGATGGACAGACGACCTTATGAAGGTCGCCGGGACACGCTGGACGCATCCATTTGGGCTTTTATCATGGCCAATCAGGAGTACTTACCTATTTCTTTTAGTAACTATAATTATCAGTATCACACATCACAAGCCTTAATTGAGCTTACCGTGGAACCAGGTCGATTTGTGAAAGATATTTATAATTTTATTTTTGATTATAACGGTTAATGATCTATCTGAAAAACCGATGATTTTAACAGAACTTTCTTCCTGGGAGCTTTTAATACGCGTTGTAGCAACAAAATACCGCAATGGTGAAGTTTTCCAATATTGCTGACACGACAAAACACATCCATGTAACAGGTAAAAATAACTACCAAAATTTCAGGTCGGTATGACCTCACCCATAGTGTAAGAGAGCTTTGATTTGGGCAGATTCGACCTCAACTGGGAGTTAAAAAATCTTTCAAATGTATTCTACAGTAAAATCATTATTTTTATACAACGTGTTACACGAGCCACTGAAAACCTTGAACGGGGTGATTTGGTAGGCTATTTTTTTTTTTAGATTTCGTAATTGGCCGTATAGTAAAAGTTATTCAGTATAGCCTACTAAATCACCCCGTTCAAGGTTTTCAGTGGCTCGTGTAACACCCTGTAGGTATATATTCTTACAATACTAATGTATTGTACAAATCCATTAAAATTTTAATTTTTTTTTAACTATAACGTGTAAAAAAAATAACTCAGACTACATAAGTTTGAGTTATAACGTTTGCATGTACCTACGTGAGTGTGTTTGTTGATGTTGAGTAAGTGCATGAGTGAGCGGTTTATTTATATATATTATATTTTTATTATATTTATTATATATTAACTTAAGTAAATAATGATCACTAAATTACTTGTCGTCCTGTTGTGATTTCATTCATAATGATCGAAACACGGACGAAATTTGGTAAAAACTATTTCCAAAGTTTTGCTACTAGGGTTTAACGTCAAATATTATTGTTCTAGAACACTCAATCAGTGAAAATTCCGCATTTTGAACTTCTACTTCTCCTCTCTAGTCACTGATATTATGGAAAAAAAGATCACATCCGGATACCAGCACCCAATTTTAGTATGATATTAAACATATTTATTCTGTGTCCAAAAAGGGTGAAGGCACACATATCAGCATGCGTACGCATTTTGTCTAATGAAATTGGCCGTTTAGTATAAAACGTGTAAGCATGCGTACGCGTGCGGAAAGCTGGTTGCGGTCTCATACTAAACTGACATTTTCTATAGGCAAAATGCGTACGCATGCTGGTAAATTAATGTGTCATCACCTTAAGCATCGCATTTTCATTTCATAAGTGACAGATTGAAATCTCCAGCTAACAGTATAAATGTGCGATATGTAACTCAGAGTTTACTTTTTCAAACAAATCAATAAAATGATGATTACGAGTATGACTAGCTAGTCAGAGACCGGGCGGCGCGTATTGAATGTCAAAAATTTCTCAATTATTAAATATATCAAGTATTTTTAGCAACGATTCGATTTATAAATAGAAATGAAATGCCCAAGGTATAATTTTATACCAAAATGTATAAGTACTATGAATAATAATTGAGCGTTTTCAAATCCCGTATCCCTAGGGACACGTAAATCCATTCGGAGTAATATTCGGAACGGTACGGCACAGTTTCTATTATTACAGAAATTACGGGAGATATTATCAGCGTATAGCGTTTCCATTGTACTCGATAATACTCGCAATAATTATATACGGGAGTTGTTGGAAATATTACTAAACCTATTGGACTATCTATTGGTATATCAGGTGTTTGGACAGGACATGTTGCCAGGCAGAGTGATGGCAGGTGGACTAAAGTTCTCACGGATTGGTGGCCTATTTCGGATGAAAGAGCTCCTGGGCGTCCGTTGGCTCGTTGGGTCGACGACACTCGTAAGATTGCGGGACACTTCTGGGTTAGACTGGCTCAGGACCGAGATGAGTGGCGTACTAGAAGAGAGGCCTATGCTCAGCAGTGGGCGATAAATGGCTGAAATGATGATGATGATTGGTATATCAGGCGCTGATGCATGCAGCGCGCCATCGGCGCCAGTGGCTACTATCTGCACTGCAATAGGGGCATTCCACGAGAATGTCGCTTACGTGACGCTTATACTATCTATGGCAGTTACGTTAAATAAATCCTCAAAGTTAGAAAAAACTGTGTGAACGTGTAAGTTAAGTCCCGAAATATTATCACATAAGAACTCGGGTTCTTATCATTTTTAGAAGTACTTAAAGAATCGCGTTACGTAAGCGACATTCTCGTGGAATGCTCCAATAGCACAATAAATGGCATAACAATCGCGATCCTCAGCATGGAGGGACCGACTGATTGATGATTTACAATTATAATTTTAAAGAACATAATTACCCAATGCATTAGTGGTTTTATAAAGAGATTATTTTGATATTGATTATATCAAAATAATAAACTTACGGCCGTGTAGTGACGGCAGTAAGAATACATTTGTCACCACCCCAACTCCTCCTGCGGGTGTCGTAAAGGTCGACTAAAGGCTTGAAGTGTCACTGACCATTATTTGACAAAAGATTGATGATGGGCAGCAGCGTCATCATAGTGAACACATTACTGCGATCGCCAATGCGCTTGCCTAGCGTGGCGATTATGGGCAGTTACCTCCTGATGCGTCTATACGCATAGTTAATAGGAGGCCTACGTCCAGCTGTGGCCTATCACAGGCCGATGATGTATAGGTATGATGATGATTGATTATATATTTTGATGGCAATGCCTTTGACAAAGAGCGGTAAATAAAATATGTATGCCTCAAAATAGGTATAAAAGCATCCGAATTTCCTATCCCTGATGATAATGCCGTTTTGAATGGCTTTCATTATTGGTACCTAAAATGGATGGCCTATTTCAAATGCAAACGACAATAGTGAAGTAATAATTAAAACAGTCTGTCAAACCAACTTGGGCAGTAACAGTAGGAACAAATCCCTATATGCATCTCTTTTTTGGAGTCAATAATATTAGGATAAGAAAGAGACGGTATGATTATCTCTGTCTGTGCCTCGAGTAAGTAAAACCCTAGTCAAACTATAACATTGATAATCGTATATAATTTATGTATATATATATTTATATTCGTATACGTGTATATTTTACTTTATATTGAGTTTTTTTTTAATATTAAATTATCAGTTAAATTATAGTATTTTTACCTTTTTTTTTGTAACTTTAACCCTGCATTTATCGCACCGCCTACATATTTTCTGCTTTGCCCGAAGGTTGACTGGTAGATAATGCCGTGTAGCATTAAGTCCGCCTTTTGTACAATTGTATTTTTCTTTTTGTGCAATAAAAATTAAATAAATAAATAAATAATCTGAAAAAAAATGGTACAGAAAACATGAACAATGGGCACGCGAGACAATAAAGATGTATGGAGAACCAATCTGGGCAAGATTACGTACCTAATGTGTGTAAAGATTGGTACGTTACCCGCTTTTGTCCAGTACTTACGTCACTGTTCGCCATTTCTGGTTATTAAGAGACTGCCTTAAAGAACAGAATAATATCTTTATCTGTTTTGCTAACCGACTTCGAAAAAGGTTCTTAATTTACCTGTTTTTTTTTGTATGTATGTTACTCGATATCTCCGAGAATCGTAAAACAATTTTCATTTTTTAAATCAGATTAGGTATCTCGAGATGGTCCCGTTGGCACGAAGTCGGGGACTGATGATGGGACCTTGGAGAAATCGGTTGAAGTCCGGTTTATTTTTTTTTATTTTGGTGATTACTGATTATATTACGTACGAGTATGACCTAGCCATTTTTTCCGTTTATTATTTATTATGGCAGGGGCCTATTGTATAACAAATTACAATTAATATTAAATACAAGCGGAAGTCTCTTTTCTATCTCTCTTACTATAGAAAGAGGCTTCAGCTTGTATTATTCGTTGTAATTTGTTATGTAATAGGCCCCTAGTGTCCTTGTTTGTGGGTATACACTATTCACGCAGCGCAAAAAAAGGTAAGGTGTATATTTTTCATCAATTGCCAGTTTTAATTTTATACTACTTCTGATTAGGTTTTACAACCGAAATTAATAAACTAGTTTTCATTGGCATGAGATTCATTTAGTGTTAGAGTTGAGTTGATAATTAATTGATTGTTATATTATCAAGTTATGCTAATTCGAATAAAAGGTTAAACATCAAAACTATTTTTTCTTTAAATATTTCAGCTTTTGAGTCGGTTTCAGAATTAGACTAACATGGTGTATGCATAAATTACAACAATTCGACTAAAAATAACATTTCACTTTGATTTACCGGCATTATGACACGAGCGGTAATCGTTCTTTGTTCTCAAACCGTAAATTAAAAAGTTTTTACGACGCCTGAAATAGTAGATTGTCATAAATATTAGGTTGTTATAGAACAGAAAATTTAATGGGCGGTATACTGTTGTGATATTTTGCAACTGGCAACAAGAAAAATTAGTTGGTCAAGTGTATAGGTAATTATTATAGGGTACCTACTTAACCAATTTTCTAGTGATTTTAAATTAATATGATTATCTCATTAACTGATTCAGAAACGAATTACGATATACGATACGATTATTCTTATCGCAAGAAAGTATGGATTTATAGTAGTTTATGTAACTGTACATAATGAAGGGCATTGCCATAATGCCTACTTATGTACAGTTGCATACACTACTTTATCTACCCACATATCATAAGCTTCCATGATGCGTTCAGTAACCGCAAATTATGACGGTATTCCAGGACTTTTCTTGGCCACTAAAAGTAATTATTAATAAAATAAAACAGAAGAGAAATGCGAAAATGCAGAAATGTATTTGGAACAATAATAATTATTTACAGTTTATTTAAAATTCCACAATTTAAATCTTTTTTCCAACAAAACAAAGTAATGGCGGTATTGGCGGTAATGAAAAATTGTCTGGCAGCTATCATAGTTATTTTTAATTCAGAGACAATCTAGACTCAACCCCAACTATCATATCATTCGAAATCTTACTTACGTGCGACAATTGTCAATTTTGTTCGAAGTTGACACTTGAATTTCGAACTAAACGTCATCTCGAGTGATATTAGAATAGAGCCCTAAGCAAATTCCTTTGTTTTTCAAAGATGTTCGAAATTTGAATGAAATAATATTATCGGAAACGATAATTTTATTTAGTTATAATAACACTTTCACAGATAAGAAATTTATTCTAACAAGACTGACTTAGTCAGTCTATTTTTATGGTGGTCATAATGTGCGGTTTTTGAACGCATCATGGACTGTTTATGATATTTGGGTAGATACAATACATTATAGCAGGTTTAGGGTACATTATAATAGGTTTATAGTTATACCTGTTGTAATTAGTAAAAAATATAGATATATATTTTGTAAATACTCAGGCCCAAGCCTAGGAATTGGTTCAAAATTAGTTTCGTTGTCTTATCTTTTGTCACTAAAAAACGTGACACAGTTGTGATTTTTGTATGAGATGATGTTTTGTTGCTAATTTTTGCTGTATGTATTAAAATCTAGCGTGATTAAGAAATACAAGTGCACCGGTTTTTTACACTGAGTCAAAACAGCAACTAAAAGCGTGACACAGTGGTATGAAACAAGACAACGAAAATAATTTTGATCCAATTACCAAATCATATTAATAAACGTCATTATAAACCTTTTTCCGCTTCGACATTTTAGTGCCCAAACACAAAACAGAGGTAGTAACTTTCCTTCCAAAAAATCATTTCTTAATTCCACAATACGGATTCCATTGAATATCGGATTGCGGTCTTAATTAAAATACACTCTAAACACTACTGTCTATAGAATCAAACACACTGGCAAAACAGCAATATCCGAGTGTTCTAATAAAGCCACTTATACATTCCACATCTGAATCCAATAACCTATCAGTCAACATCAAGCGCAGGCTATGCACCACTATTGCACCTGCGGCTCAATATACCCAGGGTTACGAGTTATGGCTAGAGATGAGACATAATAGGCCAGCGTTGGTTCTCGAGCCTTCAAGGCTGGTTAAACTTCTTAAGAATCCAAGGCTTGTTCGAGCATACAAATTATTTTGTACGAAGCATTTAATAACGACAGCTGTGTGGTGACGGGAGTAAGAATACATTTGTCACCACCCCAACTCCTCCTGCGGGTGTCGTAAGATTAGACTAAGGGATTGAAGTATCACTGACCATTATTTGTATTTGTATTACTAATGCGTTTATACGCTTAGTTAATAGGAGAGGCCTACGTCCAGCAGTGGACTATCATAGGCTGATGATGATCTTTAATAATAATAGGCCAGTATTGGCTTCCAATAAAGGGTCAGCTAACATCAAGTGTAAACTATGCACTGTTTTGCGCATGCGGCTCAATATACCCCTGGTAGTTTGGAGTTACGGCAAGAAATGCGACTAATTGCCTGAGTTTAAATTTCCAAAACATGCGTGAGCTTTGAAATAATTTTGTAAAAACTTTTTAATAACAAAAGTAATAGGCCTGTTTGGGTTCTTATAACGTGTCAACTTATATCAAGCCTCATAGGCTGGAATCTTATTCCGCTCGACTCAGATAAGAAATAACTCAAGGTTCAAGCTGATCGAACCCCCAACACTATTGTGCACGTGGTGGAACGAAGGAAATAGGATTTTCTCAATAACACGTTATATTGAAGTGATGGAGTCATTTGCGTGCGATATAGGATAGTAGCGAGGAAACATTTTCGTTTTCTTCGGTGAAATATATGGATGAATTCTAGAGTCTGAAGTTAAAACACAAAGTTATAATTTGAAAGAGTATGTATCAAATATGCGTTTTAAAAACGTCAACAATATCTTTCAATTTGATTTTATGTAAAAGTGATTTAATGCTGATTGTTTAAATAGTTAGAAGTAGATTATCACTGAAAGAAAGAAAAGGTTATTGCAATGCAACATAATACATCAAATTAAATAAAAAGTATGTACTTTAATTATACTTGAAAAAGAAAATAAGCACTAGTACATCAATACAAATTAATGTCGAAAAATAAATGGCTACTGGCTAATTATAAGTACGAGGGCCACACTGAAAGTTTTGAGACTGCCCCACTTACAGATCACTTAGTGTAAAGAAACAATTTTCTGAAAACATAATTCTTTATTATTTTTTTGGGGTATAATTTGTTCGGTTAACATCTGTATTTTAGGGTTTCATGCCATTTGAAAATTGGGTGTCGGGCGATTTCACAATGTTCACCCATTTTTTTTATTCTGTAACGTTTTTATGCTACTTTCGGTATGGCCTTAGTCATCAATGAAGTAGAAATTAGCTTAGATTCTTATTTGGTATCAAAGCCCAGTTCTTGTAGGACTTCTTGTAGTAGTTTTCACAAGTTTTATTGCTTTCGATTTTTTCTTACGGATTATTAAAGAGATCAATGTCAAATATCAGACATCCCCTAATTTCAAATCGCAGTCATGTGGTAAATCATAGAAAATTCGTCAAGGCTCGGAACCGGTTTTTTTAGAGAACCTCGAAATAGCCCAATATTTAAAAAGTTTTATATTCTTTATGCAGTACTCAAAATGTTATGAGTTTTGAAATTACCAACGTCGTATTTTTAAATGACTCCATTAACAAAGAATTGATATACCGAAGAACAAAAAAGAACGAAATTCGAACCGTTCTTTTGTATGGAGTAAAATCCGGTATCCGAGCCCTGGTCATCATTATGGGCATTTACACCTGCTAATGCGTTCTTACGCATAGGTAAATAGGAGAGGCCTTTGTGCAGCAGTGGACTAATATAGGCTGATGATGTGAGAGGAGCCAACTTGCAAACTATTCCAACTCGGAGCTAAAGCCACTTTTGTCTCTATTATATTAGCAAAACAAAAGAGCTTTTCAGCGCTAAACCCTCCCGCGAAGCGCCTTAAAGCTAATTATATCATAATGGGTACTTAAGTCTTAGAAAAATAGCTTCGTCTTAGAAAAATAACGTGTTGCTACGCTATTTATTTTCTGTTTAAAATGTGTTTGGTCAGAAAAGAGATCAAAGACTTCGGTGTAGTTTTGAAAAGGATTTGTCTCTATGTTCAACAGAGTTGAGAGCCAGCTGTTGTTTAGCTAGGGTGCCTGCAAGTTGGAGGTTCTGCGCTCAAATCCGTTATGAGCATAGCAATTTGTCGAAGTTATGGGTGTTTCTATGTATCTAATAAATACGTAGATGTACGACGCGTAGAAGGTGGAAGTCACGGTGGAGCCCTTGCCCAACAGTGCAATGGAACACCATAAAAGGCTTGAAAAAAAATTACATCGTCCTCTTGTACTCAAAATCCAAGCATTGCTTAGTTTGGGGCTAGGGTGATCTTTGTGAAATATTTATTTATTTGTTTCTATATTTTACTACGAAAACAATATCAAATAGAACATTATCTATTTAAAAATCGCATTGGCTTACATAATCTTAATCTCACAAAAAATGCAAATTTAATCGAAACTACTCATTAATGAACCCTGAACCGAAATTAGTCAATTTCAGCAAACAAGCCGACGTGGCAAAGCCCCGGCTACCGGTATTTTAGGCCTGTGCCAATATTTGTACTAAGTTGCCTATTGACCTTATGATATCTATGGCTATACCGAAAAGCAACATAGAACATAGTATGGCAGTAGTCTGTCTTAAGTATTAGGGCATAGGGCATACGCTAGCTGACGCGGATTATCCAGAACGCTCACAAGACATTGCATTAACGGCGCTAACTGGTGCGAGCGCTTGCGGCGTATTTTAATACTTTAGTCACGAATGCAAAAGTATCGATTTAGACAATTGGGTATTGGGTACATTCCTAGTTCGGAAAAGCATTATTATAATAAGTCGAGTTGCAGTCTGCAAAAAAGGTCCAGTACTTTATGTTAAGGTAAGATGGCGTAATAGGAAACGGCTTTTTAATAGGGTAAGCGTTAGACAAAAAACTATCAGCAGACGCTGTGCCAGAAGCACGACTTTTTGTCTTACCCCATTAAAAAAACCGTTCCATTTTACCCCACGTTACCATACTCTTAATAACCTAAGATACTAGATCTTTTTTGTAGATCAACAAACAAATTACCAAATGTAGCTTCTAATCCCCTTATTCATAAACGGCTCTTAACTTAGCAATAAGGAGATAAGTTGAGAAATACTTGTCCGATATAACATTTTTGACACATTTTTTAGAAAAAGGGTTAGTTTGTAGGAGCTGTGGAGTCACACTTCTGACAATTGTTTCTACTATGCTTATTTCTAAATCAATGGCGGTTGGCGGCCATTAATTCGGGGTACGCGGCGATAGATCAACGCTACACCGATTTGTAATCAACCGAAAAACGGTGAATAAATTTTGCCAAATTGATGTAAACAACGGAATCGTTTGCCTAAAATATTAGGGTGTTAATGACTTTGCTGGATTCGTAATTGTCTATTTCTAGTAAAATATGCCGCGGCAAATACGTTGTGTTGATTTATTTTTCTTTGTTTATGTACATTACGAAATTTAGGTATCATATTGAATTTATGTGTAAAGGCCATAGTCGGATTTTCATAGTAAGTCAGCCTTTAAATCAACCAGACTCTAGTATTTTTTTGTGAGTACCTCTTATGGTGAAGAATATTTCTGCTGAGTATCAACGTCCTATCGGTGACAGTTTTTGACTTATGATTTTTTTTAATTTTTTCTTTAATGTGTTGTATCTCAGGATGTATAAAAGCGAATTGCTTCAAATTTTGAAATAATGTTCTTTATTTAGATATGCATCGAATTTAAAAAAATGAATATCGATTGTCGTATAAAAAAAAGAAAAAAAAAGACCAAAAAATTTTTCATATTTTTTTTTGTGTACCTATGAAGTAGTGACACCTCTATTTTCTTTTTCTAATTATAGACCATACATTGGCCTACTAGTTGCCTAAGTATCAAAATTTTCCAAGCGGTACTTCTTACCAAAAATCGGCAATATGTGTGGTCAAGTTCTGCATTCAATCGGTGTTTTTCAATGTAGTATACAAACTCTTCATTTATATTTGAGTTTTCTTATCAGGTTATCTTATTTAAGAGTAAATGCTAATGACAACTTAATGTCATCATGATGCAAGCTGTTTATTTCATTATTAATCGGCCGTTTATTATTTTAACTAGCGTAATTCGATATTATTTATGAGATATTCATTAAAAATAATATATTTCTTGAATATATATATATATATATATATATATATATCAAATAAAATTAATAATAAACGGCCGATTAATAATGAAATAAACAGCTTGCATCATGATGACATTAAGTTGTCATTAGCATTTACTCTTAAATAAGATAACCTGATAAGAAAACTCAAATATAAATGAAGAGTTTGTATACTACATTGAAAAACACCGATTGAATGCAGAACTTGACCACACATATTGCCGATTTTTGGTAAGAAGTACCGCTTGGAAAATTTTGATACTTAGGCAACTAGTAGGCCAATGTATGGTCTATAATTAGAAAAAGAAAATAGAGGTGTCACTACTTCATAGGTACACAAAAAAAAATATGAAAAATTTTTTGGTCTTTTTTTTTCTTTTTTTTATACGACAATCGATATTCATTTTTTTAAATTCGATGCATATCTAAATAAAGAACATTATTTCAAAATTTGAAGCAATTCGCTTTTATACATCCTGAGATACAACACATTAAAGAAAAAACTAAAAAAAATCATAAGTCAAAAACTGTCACCGATAGGACGTTGATACTCAGCAGAAATATTCTTCACCATAAGAGGTACTCACAAAAAAATACTAGAGTCTGGTTGATTTAAAGGCTGACTTACTATGAAAATCCGACTATGGCCTTTTTTTATATAATAACTCCAGGAAACATTTATAATTTCATAAGTATGAAAATTACTTCGAAAAGCGTTATTAGATTTACAGTAGAACACCGGAATTATGCGCCGAAATCGCGAAACTTTTCGTGAAACATTGGTTGACGTAGTACCTAACTAAAGACCGAAGAGCTGGCTGCTTCCACGCACAACGTAACAGCGAATTGCGATACAGGGAGAAAATGCCGCCAGCATCCTCTATACATTGCCACAAGGGCCAAACTTAGATGTAGATTTACGTTAGATTTTATTTATGTGCCTATATAAATTGTACATAATTAGACGGATTTCCAATTAGGTCGCTATTTAAAATATTTAGGAGGATTTCAAATTTTTGTTCTAAGCTAAAAATCGTAATTAAATCAAGATAAATTTTAGACTAACAAACTCGTAATTTGTAACATAAATTAAGTATTGGAATCCGAAATAAAAGATAATAGATTACTAGACTCTGTCATTTTAAAAACGATTAAGTTACGCCTCTTTATTCTAAAGAAGAGTTTTATGAAGCTTATCGAGCATATCGTCTGAACTGGCTTATATAAATGTGACCTCTGATCATGCTTAAGTAGAATGGGTTTCGAGCTCAAGATAGACGGACGAGCGAAGCGAAGCTGATGGTGTGCCGAGGATAGCAGACCTTTATAAGCGCAATCAACTTTCCATTGTCTCGCCCGACTTCAGCTTGTTTCTAGACTATTTGTTCGAGCTTGTTAGTTTTAGCTCAATTGTGAGTTTAGCAACTTAACAAGTCTTTTGCTGCTTACTTTACCTACAGTCTTTACTGGCGTTTAGCACGCGGGGTAATGTTTAGACAGTAATTAATGTGAACTGGGTAAGGCTTTGCGTCAAATATACAGTGTGTAAATCTAATACGGGCGATCAATTAAACCAGGCATGGGATTCATTAGTGTAACCATGGATTGCAAGGTTTTTTTAAGTTACTCTTAATTATGACCCCACAGATTTTTTTAAAGATTATCGGAGCAGCAATGTAGATAAGAACATTTGTTATTGTTGACATGTCAGTTATGTCATCTAAGGCTTTACCCCTAAGATAAACAGCATCATCGTTCGCTGATTTACCTCGTGCAGGCTGTTTGAGAATCTGGGTTTTCGACGCGCTGATTACTAGCCCAAATTTGCGACAAGAGTCGTCTAAATAGTCTAAGTAGTTCTGCAAAATCTCTAAGCTATCGGCCATGAGACAGACATCGTCCGCATAGAGGATCTCTCTGATTGGAACTGACTGTAGTTTCCGCCTAGCTCTAAGTCACGCAAGGTCAAATATACTCTTGTCCGCTCGAGAGTTAACGATGATCTTACTGTTACATTTCGTAAGTGCATCATTCATTACTACGGAGAAGTAAATAGCGAATAGGGTCGGAGCCATTACACAGCCCTGTTTAACGCCACTAGTGACAGGGAACTGTTCCGTGAAAGCGCTTCCGTGACGAACGCGGGCACGCATGCCTTCGTGAAACTGGCGAACCAAGTTGACAAACTTCACAGGGCAGCCACACTTCACCAGTACGGCCCACAGGGCTGACCTGGGGACACGGTCGAATGCCTTTTCTAGGTCCACAAAACACAAATAGAGGTCACGGTGCTGTTCTAAACTTTTCTCTTGCATTTGTTTCACAACAAAGATGGCGTCTACAGTGCCTCTATTTGGACGAAACCCACATTGAGATTCGGGAAGGAAAGTCTCGGCTAGTGTATTAAGGCGCTTATTAATAATATGGGCTAGAATTTTGCCAGCTACTGAGAGTAGGGCTATACCTCTAAACGAGCCACAGTCTGACAGACTTCCCTTGCCTTTATATGGTTTTGTAATGGACGCATCCTTCCAGTCTTGTGGTATTGTCTCACTCGGACGGTGAGCTATATTTCTCATCTTGCTGCCGGACTTTCAAGACAAAACTTGGTTTTGCGAGTCACCTTCGAGCCCATGCACGCAAAGAAACCGATCCGAAATAGATTTTCTTTTTAATTGTCCGGGTGTCGCCGTCGACGGATACGTCTGGGAGGACATCATCATCATGTCATCTGATTTTGAAATTAGCTGTCAACGAGTGTTTAACTCGCGAATGTTGCTCTTCATTGCTCACTTGCTATTTTGTATGGAAAATTTTGTTGGTCTAATTTTAAGTAAAAGTTATTTGAATGTACTTATTATGTCGTAAACTAACACCCGTTAAGAGCTTCGCCCGTATTAGACTTACACCCTGTATGTACAAGCAGTTTTCCGCCACATAATAGTCGTGTTCATAAATATGTATACAGGTTTCATCTTATTCAATGGACTTAAGGTGAAAAATCGTATATATATTTACAAAGTCGATAGTGGAACAGGATAAGGGTGCAACGGTGTAAACATACTTTTGGCTTAGCATGCAAAGGGTTTATTTAAATTTGTTTACGGACTTAGATTTATATCTAGAACAAGGGTAAACAATAATTTATCAATGTCACTGAATCTGAATATTGTTTACGTTTTGCACAAGTTAGCTGGTCTGTAGGTATGTAAATACTTAAGTATTAATCAAATCATGCCAGAGAAAAAATAAATGTAGAGGTATGTATGCGCACGGTAAGAAATAATCACCAAAATAAAAAAAACCGACTTCAACCGATTATTCCAAGATCCCATCATCAGACCCCGACTTGGTGCCAACGGGATCATCTCAGGGTGCTTAGACAAGTTGCCAATCGCTAACGATTAATCGTCAATCGTCAACGAAAGGCAGCTAAGTGACAGAGACGGAAAACTACGATACGCAACTAGGCGTTAGCGATTGGCAACTTGGCTAAGCATCCACGGTTATTATACACGTTTGTAAAAAAATGTTTGAAAATCGGTTCACGATTCTTGGAGATATCGAGTAACTTACATACAAAAAAATCTGGCGAATGGAGAACCTTCTTCTTCTTTGAAATCGGTAATAAAGACAAGATGTTATCGGTAAAAACGAGACCGGCTCAACCGAAGCAAAAGAACGAAGGAATCTTTTCAACAATCCCATATCATTTACCCTTGACATTCCAAAAATTCCAAGCGAGACTTCCAAAACTTAACATCAAAGACAGAAGTCAAACAAATTAGATTTTTCCAAATGGATGGAGAGCGTCCGATGGCCCACGGCCCACGAGCCTTAAAGGGCCGTTAATATGGCCCAGAGGACAGGTATGCTAATAAAATTACGTGGCTCGTAGGGTCCGTTCCGTTTGGGCCTTGATATATGGTGCAGATAACAACATGTGCTCGTAGAGTTACCTTTTTTTCTATATACAATTTAAGTAGGTATTTAAGACAGTATTTATATATTATGTCATGTATAAGTAATTATTTTTTTAAGAACATAAAAGATTCTTTAATAGTCAAGTTTCAATAATTATCTTTGCTGGACATTCATAATGTTAGATAGGTACCTAAATTGTTTTAATATTCTGCCTAAGAGTGTACGATTGATGTAGGATCGATAGCAAAAAAAAAAGGCATCGTTAAAGGCCTTTAATAAAAACGTCCTAATTTTTGTGGTACATAGTCAAATTCTGTGTAACGACTTTTGGCAATAAAAAAGGCGATGAATTAAAATTTTCTATGAGCGATCAACAATCGTTTGTTTTAATCATGTTTCCTTTTTTGTTAAGGTGTGAAAAAAGAGTATTCTATATATCTATCTATCTACGCCCGTACATTTCTACTGCCAAAGGTCGTTGGACAAAGTACACACTACGTTAGACAGACCATATTCCGGGTCCGCCGATGGGGTCGAAAAATGCTCGAGTGGAGACCACAGTTTGGCAAACGCAGTGTTGACATCCCATAAAATGGAAAGCCGATCTTATCAAGATCGCCGGGAGACGCTGGATGCAGGTCGTTTCCAATCGGTGTATGTGGAGATCCAAAGGGGAGGCCTATGTTCAACAGTGGCCGTCTTATGGCTGAAATGATGATAATTGCCGCCTCTTCGTTCCCGATAAGTACCTGCGCAGTCGCAACCATCGCCTCCTTGCCGAGGACGTTGCTCGTACAGTGTCCCACCAGTTCTCGCCTATATTCCGCGCCCGCGCGTTAATTAACAATTTTCTACTCTTCGCACCTGACTGCGACCTGTTCGCTGACAATTTCTCAAAATTGCATGCCCCACTGCTGCAATTTTGCGAAACCTATTTCTAGTTTATTTTGTGTGTTCAGTTTTTTCGTTCTTTAATCTTAATTTAGCTCTACAGCGCATTGGCTGACTAACTGTAATGCTGTATTGTTTTTGATAGTCAAATAAATAAATGATTAAGCATTAGAGCTCAAGAAATTCATAGGCCGGTACCAAAGGAAATGTATCATTTTAAAAGGCAGACGTTTCATTCGCGACGATGCGGGCGCGGAAGAAATTCGGATAACAGCCACTTTGATGGTTCAAAGCTTTGCTAAATTACCTCCCCGCTTGAGATGCGTGTCGCGAAATTACGTGTAATGTCAAATTTGGGCTTACGTAATAAATGGGTTTGAAGGTAAGCGTTTTTTATTATCTCTCTTGTGGCTAATAAGCTGTCTGCCTTGTCTTGACTTAGGCAAAGTCGCTTGAAGAACCTATCTAGGAATGCTAAGTACGTAGAACTGTAGATAGTGGTTAATCAAATCTTCCTCTTCTAGATACCACCTCCTCCTATCTCCTCTTTTAGTACTTAGTACTTTAAGGAGTAGGTACAGTCAAGGGCATTAATATATATACACTTCTCCATACTGATCCCTTACAAATGTGTCTATATATTAATGCACTCGACTGTACTTAGCAGTAGATACCTACAGTACTACTCTTTAACTTCAGGTTTTTTGACTTGAGTTTCTTCAAGCGGTAGAAATTTTAGTCAAAAACCCTAATGTGAAAAAATCCTCAAGTTTGATAGTGTTTTGGAAACGCAGTGAAGTGTTTGGAAAGTGAAACCCAACGAAAGACCAACAATGGTACTGGTAACTTTATACTGAGTGGGAGCCATTTCTTTAATTTATTTTTCATCACACCTGTTCGGTAAGTGCGCCAATACGCTGCGGTGATGCGCGCCGTAGGTGCGTCATTACGTCATAGTAGGCCGTTAAGGATTTTCATACAACATTACGTCGCACTAGCGCGGTCCGGCGCACGCCGCGCGCCGCGCCGAGATTTCTTTTATGAAAATGATGAAATTAAGTCATCCCTGATTTAGACCATTTTAGAGTAGTTTTGTGAAAATATATTGTTTTATTTACTTTTTTGCATCACAGGTGTGATGAAAAACATTGTGTGTACCACGGGCGGTACAAGAATTATGAAAATTCTTACTTACCGCCCTAAATACACAATGTACTATTGTATGCTTGAAGTCCAATAAAGATGATTTCAGTTTTAACTTTTTTGAGACATTCATTAGTTCCTCTTTCATATATGGAATTATTTGAGGTTTTCATGGTTCCGTAGCCAAATGGCAAAAACGTGACTTATAGATTCGACAAGATGATCTGCTGGGAGACCACCAAAAAGATGGTCCGACGACATCTGCCGAACCGCAACAAAGCAGTGGATGCGACTAGCACAGGACCGAGGAAAGTGGCGTAATAAAGAAGATGCCTATATACTCAGCAGTGGGTGGACACGGCCCTGAATAGATAGATAGATTCGTCATGTCCGTCCGTCAACTCCGTCATAACCGATTTACTCGTAAACTAAATACTAGAGTTCTAACATTTTGATAGGGATATGTGTTATATTGAACTGATATAAAATTGTGATACTTACCAAAATAAAATAAAATAAAATATATAAATATCATGGTGCAAACTTACAGAAATCAAACTATTAGTCCCACAATAAACTCAATTAACACTTATGTTGTGGGACTAATACTGAGTGACCATGTGAAGGGTCCACAAAAAAATATGTCCATTGCTTAAAAAAATCAGGCCAAATTCACACCTTATTCTGTTAAAAGTAAGGTGGTTTTTCCTTCTGTAATTTGAATTGACTAGACATGTTCTTTCCGTGGACCCTTCAATCCCTTCATGTAAGAATATCCTAAAATATTGATTCACTTAATATTAACCTTTAATCACATTCAAATTATATTCAAAACTATTCATAGCTATGTAACAAGTCCATTTTGAATTAAATAAGGCAATTAAACAGTAAAAGTTGCGAAGACAGAAAATAAAGTAGAAAACGTCTGGTGCACTCAAATGTTCGGCAAGTTGTTGAAATTAAACTTCGTTCCGATCTCTTGCAGACGACAGAGCCTTTACTATTGGATATGTCTTTTTATACGTTACACGTTTTGTGTTAATACCCACTGTTTTTAAAATAAATACTAATATACTAACAAAGCAGTACTAGTATATCAAATGGTTTAAACTTGAATTGCCGACAAACATTTCATCAAAGACAACGGTTCAAGTATTTTCATTTAATCGACAAGTCATTCTGTCGAAGAATCGTTTCCAGGAAAATAAAAAAATAAAAATAAAAATAGTTGACTTAGGTACGTTACAATTAAATGATTTTGAACACTGCGTCAATGTGTAATTTGTGAGGTTCGCGTCAAAAACGCGTTAGGACTCCTAACTTAGGAGTAAAAACAGTTTGGATAGGATACGTCACTGCGATTCCGTAACGTCACCGTGTTTTGCTCAACAGTCTGAGGGGCATGCGCCAAAAACGTTACTGATAAGATGCGTCACTGCGATTCCGTACCGTCACCGTTTTTTGAACATTGTTGCGGTCGCACCTTTACGCCGCGGCCACGACATCGGTCTAAGGCGACCGGCTTAGCGGAAAACGTATGGTACTCCCTCTCGTACCCATATCGGCATCCCGCTCCAACTCATGGATTCGCTCGCTACTGGTCGCCTTAGACCAATGTCGTGGCCGGGGCATTACTGAGGGCATTATTGTTATATTTTGCTATTAATAGAGTGTCAATGAGATTCTGATTTTCTTGTTTCATGGTAAGGCCGACGGTTTAAAGTTGGCATCGAGCGGTGTTTTCACCCGTCGTACCAAGTTCCTTGCGGAGTTCCATGGAAATCGCGTGCATTGTGTTGTGCCTTTTTAATGGTATTCATATAATGCAAAACAATTAAGTAGTACAAACTGCGAATATCCAAATAATGAGAATTTTACTGTTCAGTAAACAAAACGGAAGCAAAGTAATAAGATCCTTTTGATACCTCCTTTGAATCAGTCGATTTCAGAAGGTCCTCCTTTTATTTCATTTCATTTCGACATGTAGGTACAGGTTGATAAAAAAAAACAAGTAACTAAGAAAATTAATTAGGTACATAAGTAAGGACTGAATATAAGTAGTGAATATTAATATTGTCAGCAGAATATTATGTAACTTGGTACGAGCAAGTTCTGGCGGCGTTCCAAACATTGTATCACCGACCTTGTATAACAGTAAACACTTAACAATATAGGTTATAGGTAACACGCGCAGATAGTAATCGTGTAACAAAATGAGTTAAGTCCGTTTTCCAAAAGAGGCAGTATGCAAATAGTACTTTAAAAAGGGAATTACCAGGTTTTTGAAGAGT
Organism: Thaumatotibia leucotreta; assembly: GCA_025490895.1. NCBI lineage: Eukaryota > Metazoa > Arthropoda > Insecta > Lepidoptera > Tortricidae > Thaumatotibia > Thaumatotibia leucotreta. The sequence continues at coordinate 57,931 of JALPQI010004173.1, forward strand.
CGGCAATGAGCATATACATTTTCTTGAGTTGCAGGCATCAATTACCTCCGAATGCGTCCATATGCATCGTATTAGGAGATGCCTATGTCCAGCAGTGAGCTCAGATGGGCTGATGATGTATGTATGTGTGATGGCATCCATAGGCTACGGAAAAAAAATCTTTATAGACTGTAAACCTAATACATATTAGGTATAAAATAACGCAACTTAAAGTAAAATTCGGGTCGGCATGTTCTCGAGTGGCGATCACGCACTGGACGGCGCAGCGTGGAAAGGCCCCCCCATATTATAAGATGAAGCGACGACCTAGTAAAGGTTGCGATGCGGGTGTCCAATGGATGCGGACAGCTCACGACCGATCTTTGTGGAACTCTCTGGGGGAGGCCTATTTCCAGCAGTGGACGTCAATTGGCTGATGATGATGACGATGAAAGTAAAATTACTTACAATAAGGCCGTTGGTATGGTTGTTTGCCACCGTCGTGGTACCTAATAAAAGACTGCGATGCATAAGGTCTGCTCTCCCAAACATAATCGCAAAATAGTTTTGAAATGCTGGTTAATTCATATTTTAAAACTAGTTGCTAGGACAGAGGTGTGTGTATTCAGATTGGAATAGGTAAGTATAGGAAACCGATGCACAATGTTGGCTCGTCCGCATTCTTTATCATTCATTATTTGTTGTGTATGCGCTTATCGTAAAATATTAATGTACGTCAGTGAGAAACTTCTCTAATCATATGACAAAAATACAGACTTATTGTGAAAACAAATCAAATTATTTATTAACTAAATATTTAGATATGTGCCTTTTTTTACAGTCCCCAGTAATCACACTACTTAATACTACATAAATTATAAATATTGGATGTCATATACCAAAGAAAAAACGACCAAGATCACCAACGTCCGAGGTGGGAATCGAACCCACGTGCTCAGCTTTCGCGGCTGGTGCCTGCACCGCTCGGCCACTCGGTCTTCAAAGCTTTCTTCGGTATATGACATCCAAAAATTAAAAAAAATCCAGACCTTAAGTTTTTTATGGTGGCAAAGGTCATCTTGACATCGTCATGCGAACAAAATACCACGGTTCTATCGTTATCTTGTTAATATCAAAAAGCGATGACATAAAACTCGCTTTTAAAGTAACAGCTGAATGTATACCACAGCTTAACGATTCACCGTACCGTGTCACCAACAGCTTTGGCTCAGTTGTTCCATTAGCTTGGCAAGTTGACGTAAAGGCTCGGCCACGACATTGGTCTAAGGCGACCGGCGACGAGCAAATCCACGAGTTGGAGCGGGATGCCGATATGGGAACTCCCACCGCACGTATGGTTTTCCGCTAAGCCGGTCGCTTTAGTTAGACCAATGTCGTGACCGGGCCATAACAGAGTGGAACAGGGACCTGCAGTTACCATGGACTTTCCTTAATGGCTTAAGTCTCTATCCTCCTCGCAACCAACACGCGAGTATAAGTGGGATGAATAGAAAAAAATGTCGACTGTGTTAACCTCTTATCGCTAGCTATAATTGGGACATTTGAATATATTTTTTCTCATCGCAAAGTTTTCAAGCAGGTTTCAATGAAAAAATGCATCTCAGATTGTTTTTTTTTATTAACCCGTTACGTTTTTTATTTGGATTTTTCTGTAATTTCTCAAAATCATAAGCTCTTTTAATCCTTAACACTTTCATTACGGACGAGTGTTACGCGGTACGCTCGTAGCCGATCCCGTGATTTTTTCGCTTTGTAGCGAAAATGGACTTCCCACAGAGAACTCCCCTCGGGAGTTACCCGCGCTCAATGTGTTAAAGGTAAAAAAAAGCATTTTAGGGTAGATTTCTTTATGAGACACTATTTTCAACTATGTAAAATGGTAGCAACAATGTATGCTCAAATGGAAGAGATGAAATGGTAGCGAAATGGATGGAAAGGAAAACGTATTGAAAATTTGGGACAATTCGTTCAGCAACAAGGTTCTAATTCCAAATTCAGGATCTTGAGTGGAATTGGAGCATTCCATGTAAACATCTACTTTTTGTCGCTTACGACTCACTATGGTAGCAACCCTAATAAAATATGCTAGCTGTTAGGAAACACTGTCAATCTTAAAGCCTTGATATATTATTATTAGTATGCCGTTACTCAGCTTACTAATTTAATTTTTCAAAAGTATTGAAAAGCCAGTGTCGCTTACGACATGTTTTCATGGAATGCTCCAATTACATTACAGTTACGTGAGTGAATATAGGTATCCAAATAAAATAAACCTAAAATTATGTTAGCTTAATGTTTGGTAAGCTTCCGGAATATAACCACCGCGTGCACGGGCGAGATATCAGCAAGAGAGCCCAAATCTAAACTTAAAACTGTTAGAAATAAAATTGAATTTTCTCCCGCAGAGCTTATAAAAGCCACAAGTAAGGATTTCAACAATGCAAGCTCAAAATTTAAGTTGAATTTTTAGTTTCGGGTATTTTAATGCAGGGTTTTAAGTGGTTTTTGTTCTGGGTGGGTTGTTTTAGGCCACAATGCTAGGTTTTGACTGACACAATAATTCAAGGACAATAAATAAACCTAGTATGCAAAGTTGGCCTTCTAAATAAAGTAATACCCAAGTAGATAGCGGTCGGTTTAGTACAATCAATCATGTCGTATCGTCATCGTGAACAGACATTTTTAAGGAAATCAAACTTATTTTCCGAGGATCTGAATCGAATTACAGAAAACTTTAGTTTTCCCGTATTTGTTATCTCTTATTAATATTATTAGCTCGGGCAATTAGCTTAACTCGTAATTAACCATGCTTTGTAAGGGGTCGACTGCGAATACCGAATTGAACGTGTTAAGCAACCTGTGTTAACCTTTGACCGTACTCTAAGGGTAAGCAATAAAGGTAGCATAGTATGGGCATAAGTAGAGAATGAATCCATACCTATCTACTCATATCCATATAACTAGCATAGGTACAGTCAACCAGTCACCTAAAGGCACTCGGGAACAATGTTCAAGTGACATGTCAAATAAAAGTCATTGTCAACGACCGGCCCAACCGCTCCAGACGATGGAGGGGTAGGGGCAGACCCCCCACCAGTTGGCCTACCGTGAACACCAAAGTTCGGATAGGCCTTCGGGGATTTGTCTCCGTCACACCAACGAAGACGTCATTAGAGTGACAAAGGCAAATCCCCGAAATTCGAGAACTTTGAAGTTCGCGGTAGGGCCGCTGAGCCTAAGCAATAGATGAGGCTCTACCGCGAACCACGAACTAACTGTTACATCTCTCTCGCACTTGTGACTTCGTACAAGTGTGACAGTGAGACAACAGTTGGTTCGTGGTTCACAATAGGGCCGCTGATTAGCCCGTCTAATTCTCCGTTCTATTACTAATTGTTATCGAAGAATAAAGGTATTGTCAACAATCTGCATTTTCCTCATGAGTCTCATGACCAACAGTCACGTTGTGGAGATACATATAATATATTCCAATTCAATTCAATTCAAATTCTTTAATGTTAATAATAACACATGTCAAATATACTTACAACTACATTAAATAATATTATTAGTCTAACACAATCAACAATCTAATACAAAAAAAAATCAAATAATAATAATAATAACCATAATTAGAAAAATAAAAACAATTAAATAAGATTATAAAATTCGTCAATACTATAAAAAGCATTTTTGATTAAAAAGTCCTTTAGTTTTTTTACAAACACCTCATAAGAAGGAGCCTCTTTGATCTCCGGGCTTAAGCAATTGTATATTTTAATGCCAACTACCCTCAGTGAGTGCGACGATTTCGCTAGTCTGACTAAGACTGGATTCAGATCGCGGCCCGTTTTTCTCTGATCCGGTCGACGCGTTTTATACTCACTTAAGTGCTTGTACATATACTTAGCAACCTCTAGAATGAACAGACATGGGGTAGTTAAAATTTTCAATTTAATAAAATGCTCCTTCGCCGGCGTAAATGGCGGCACCCCTGCCAATATCCTTACGGCATTCTTTTGCATTACGAATATTCTATCTCTGTCAGCCGCTAGCCCCCAGAGCCCAATTCCGTAAGATATCATGGAATTTACGTAAGCGTAATATGCCATACGAAGATTTTTACGTGAGAGTGCAGGGGCAAGCCTACACAGAGCAAAAGAGGCTTGGGCCAATCTACCGGTGAGTAAATCAATATGTATATCCCATTTTAAGCCAGCATCAAAATCAAAGCCCAAAAACCTTGCATGTTGCACTTGGGGAACCATTGTTTTATTGATAACTATGTCAAGAGGCGTAGGGTATTGTCCTTTTAACCTGAAATGAATAATGAATGTCTTGCTAAGATTAATGTCAAAACCGTTAACTTCAAACCAACGTGTTAATTTCAATAACGTGCTTGTAACGTTTTCCTTAAGGTGAGCAAATGAAGTGCCATGCACAACAGCACAACCATCATCTGCGAACATCACAAAATCACCATCGAGGAACAAATTGATGAGGTCATTAACCATTACCAGGAAGAGGAAATTCCCAAGGGCCGAACCCTGAGGAACGGAACAGTCATCAAGAGTCCGCGTTTCCGACTTAGTTGCCCCTCCATCAACGGACACAACTTGCTCCCTGTTCTTTAAAAATGACTCGATAAACGACAATAAACTACCCTGTACGCCATAGTTCTGCAACTTTATTAAAAGCAATTTGTGATCCACTGAGTCGAAGGCACGTGATAGATCGCAGAAGATGGCAGCTACCATTTCCTTCTGGTCTAAATACTCAAGGATACGCTGATGGACCGCATGCGCAGCATCCACCGTAGATCTGCCCTGGCGGTATGCATATTGGTGATTGTGAAGCAACTTATTCCCTTCAAAATAGTTGATTAACCTATTACACAAGCCCAGCTCGACGACTTTAGATAGAGCCGGTACCAACGATATGGGACGAAAATTTTTAATCTGGTGAAAATTTTTAATTTATATCTGGTGGAAAAGCAATATATATTATATAAGTTCAACAATGGCCCAGCGAGCGTGTTATTTCAGGCGGCTCGGACCTGATTCAAATTAAGATGTGTGGAGTGCACTCGCTCCCATAAATTAATCTGGAAATGCTGAAACGCGAATCACAGAAAATGCAGAAAGAAAAGAAAATGTTTTTACAGTTTTCAATAAATCTTTTTTAATTTCTCTGCTGGTATGCTAAAGTTATTTTTAATTCAATCACGTATTGAAGCCGATATTTGCTCGAGGTTTTGCTTCAATCTAAGGACCTTTCTCACAAGCCAATGTTTGCTGTCCGATGAAAAATATTACTTTTGCATAATTGAGTCGCAAGGCTGATCATACACGATAAAGCCAGTAGGTAAATACATAACTTTGTTCTTTGAATTTAATGCGAAAGACCGATATTATTTTTGTATAGCATAATCGTCGCCATCGTTGTGATGACTGACGGCACCACATCTCAAATCCAAAATATACGACGACGAGCGAAGCGAGAAGGAGTGTGTTAGGTCAATTATAAAACTCGCATAGATTTTTTCCAATAGAAAGTTTAGCACGGGACAGGAATAAGGAAGTATCCTACGGAAAAGATAAATACCTGTCATTCTCTTACTGTATTACTAAACAGTGACCTGTGTCTTTATTTCTCGCCAGAAACCTATTGACATACCGTTGTAATAAAAGCGCAGAATCAGATAAATTTTGCTCGACAAAACGTCATGCTAAGAACTGAAAGCGCCTTAAAGGGCAAAGTTCTCTCTAACCCCCAACAATACTGTATAAACTTAGTTTAAAATTTAAGGTGCCCTTTTGATAAATCCAAAAATAGACGTCATTCGGGATGAATTTAACACAAGGTGCACAGAAGGCTGTCCCGATACGTCACGGGTAGAGTAAATACTTAAACTTGACTAGGGTTGCCAACGTCACTTTACAAAGTTGCCAACAACCTGATTTTAAATTAATTCAAGTCTCAGAAGTAGTAGTATGTTGACCCTTCTACAATCTCAAAAATCTTCCTAGGAAGCGTATTCTAAGACTCAGAACATATTGTGTACAAAACATGCCCATTATCGCGATACACCAATGTGTACCTAAGTGAACAGAATAATTATTGCTTGATATGCAAATACGGTTTATATATTCAAATAACTACAAAATAGTGATTTCACTCCTGAATGTATACAACACAAGGTGCATAAAATACTTCGTCGCGGGGAGTGTAAATACTTAAACTGGGCTAGGGTTGTCACCGCATCAAACATTAAAACGACTCAGTTGGTTAAAAAATAGCGTATACGTAGAAGGGTATACGTATACTTAATTGACACGTAATGCTTCAATGGGTAAAAATAAATGGATGGCAAATAAATCGCAAATTGTGAAGTTAGGCTACGTGAATGCAAAGAAGTAAGAAATATCCTCTGAAATAACTATACAATAGCCGGAAAAAAAACTTCTCAGGTCGGGGTTGTAGGAGAATATCTGGTTGTAGTTTTACATTTTCAAAAATGTTGACACTCACAAGTGTAATATATCGAGCCTAAATTGCCAACTGGGCAAATGAGATTCGCGGACAGAAACTCATTACGCTCAGCGTAACCAAAAAACGAAGTCATGTGCCGTCTAGTCACCACAACAAACTGGTGACAACCCTATCCAGGAAATCTTGAGGAACGGTCTCGAAACACGCGACCCTTGCAAATTCATGAGCGGCCGATTTGCAATTGAAAGAGTTGTCTGTCTGCATTTGCATACTTTTGGGGGTTGAAGGCAAATAGAGCTTTATTCAGTTGAAATAAGGAGCAGTGTATCTTAGTATTTGTTTGATCGTAGACTGTACAAACCTTTTAATTATAACTTCATGTACTTTTTGGGGTTGAAGGCTTATAGCGATTCAGTGTAACTTAGTCTTCTTTTGATCGTTGACTGTAAAAACCCTTTAATAATAATTTAACTTAATTAAATTGCGATACTGATTGAAACAGGGCTTTTGTATAGACCTCATCATCATCTCAGCCGTAAGACGTCCACTGCTGAACATAGGCCTGCCCTCTGGACCTCCACATGTACCGGTTAGATGCGACTGGATGTGACCTGCATCCACGGTGTCCCGGCGACCTCCATAAGATCGTCTGTCCATCTTGTGGGTAATGTGGGTGGACGTCCTACGCTGCGTTTGCCTTAGCCGTGGTATTCACTCGAGCAATTTTCGATCCCATCGACCAACTGCTCTGCGTGCAATGTGGCCTATCCATTGCCACTTCAGCTTGCTAATCCGGAGGACTATGTCAGTAACTTTAGTTCGCCTACGGATCTCCTCATTGCATAGACCTATTAGAAATAAATTAAATGGCAAGGATTCGATCTTCGGACCTCAGTTACTAGTGGCACTATCTAATTGCGGTACTACCTATGGCAAGAACATTGTAAAAAAAAAACCCGCCGCTAAATAGACTGTGTTCCGGTTTGGGGGTAAGATAGCCGGTGTAATTACTGGCATATAGGCAATCCATCTAAGTCCTCAGGGCCTACCCTGCAGCGCATAGGCGATTTTTGACCACTATGTCCATGGGCTTCAGTTCCCGCTTTCCATCAGGTGGGCTAAGAGCTCACTTGTCTATCTTCGACAAATAAAAAAAATAAAAACTAGACACATTGTAATGGAAATAGTGGCGTTCTAGGCATACAAGAAAAAGAGGAAAAAGGAGAATATTTTATTATTTGTAGCAAAAATGCTCTTAAACGATTCCGATTATTCAAGGAAATTCCAGCAAGCGAATCGTTATATACAATATTAAAATTATTATAATAATATCTACTTTTACCTCTAAATCTTCTTCACTCTGTTTTAACCCTATACCGCCGACTCGAAAGTACCTAATCAGATCACTTTTTTCACATTCTGTAGATTTCCATGACATTTTTCAATTAAACAAGTCGACAGTTCTGAGGTCATTCACCTCTAAAGTCTCGTCCCTATTTGGGCAGCCCGCGGCAAAACCGGCTGCCGTGACTCCAAACACACAAAGTAGGGTAAATAAGTTGGTTTACATGTTTACCTGTTTTGTTCAAAAGCAGTTTCATTCAGATTAAGCTTTGCGTTAACAACCTTTGTGTAATATTTTAATATATAAGGTCCTAATTTATTAGTTGCAGATATTTTGACACATGATACTTTACATTAAAATAATAAACTTTAAATATAAATTAAGAAATCTTTTCATGTAACTTTTTTGATTTCATTTTACTAACAAAAAAATTAATTATAATTTCGTCTAAAAGAAATCATCATGTGCATTATCACATGTCACAATAACAAGCTGTCTGTCATGTCATCAAACGACACAATCCAACGGAAAATAACATGACATTGACAATCAAGTATTTAATTTATCGACACGAAGTGGCCAGTTCCAGTTAAGTGGTACGTAAAAGAGGTACTAGAATCTGTTCAATGAGTTTTCATTTAATAATCACATAAACAGGGTGTTTTTACGTAGCAAATTTGTTTTACCGTTTTCTCCAAAAAAACATCATAAAAGCTATAATGTTTCACGGTTTAATATACTCCAGAGACCGAGTACTATGATGATGGGCAGCAGTGTCATCATAGTGGACACATTACTGCGATCGCCAATCCGCTTGCCCAGCGTGGCGATTATGGGCATTTACCTCCTAATGCGTTTATACGCATAGTTAACAGGAGAGGTCTACGTCCAGCAGTGGATTATCATAGGCTGAAGATAGTGAAGATGATGAATAAATAATTGACGGCGACTTTAGCGCAGTTGCCGTAAAATGAGTTGGAAAGTAAAGGATTACGTTAGGTTTTACTCGATACGTAATGCATTCCATCGCACTCGCACTGACACATTGGAGCGAGCGAGACGGCCTGCTTTACGTATCGAGTAAAACCTAACGTTACCGATACTCGCGAAGTCATGGCTACAGAAACCTTACGTCGAACCTCGAATGAAGTGTGCTTTCTCTCTCGCACTTGTGAATTCGTACTCGACACATAGAGCGCGGGGAACTCCCGAGGGGAGTTCTCTGTGGGAGGTCCATTTTCGCTACAAAGCGGAAAAATCACGTGATTGGCTACGAGCGTTAGTGCGTAACACTGGTTGGTAATGAAAGTGTTAAGTGTAACAGGGAGACAACATTTCGTTCGTGGTTTGCCGTAGGGCCTCAGGTGCTACGCCGCCAGCCGCTACGCAGCGCATATCGCTCGCTCCGTCGCTCCGCTCCGTTGCGCTGCGTGTAGTCGTAGCAGCAATTTTTCGTTTTCGCTACAAGCTACGCAAAATTATCTACGCAGCTTACGAAAAAGTACGTATTTTAAGTGCGTATGCTTAATTCACGGTCTTAAAACTTTAATTTCACAACATTCCTCTAAATAATTATGTATATTCCCAGTATTTACTCACCGACAGCTTGTCTTGCCGAAAGCAGGGTTCGGAACCGTTTTTTTTAGAAAAACTGCGAAATAGCCCAATTTTTAAAATGTTTTATACTCTTATTGTAGTATTCAAAATTTCCAACAACGTATTTTGAATTTACTAAACAAAGAATTTATATATCGAAGAACGAAAAAATAACCGTTATTTTGTATGGAGAAAATAATCCCTGGACACGTGGAGGAGGCGAGGAGAAAATACTACTATCTGTTTAGTATTTCATGCCATGCAAGATGTTGCTAATCTCTTGGTTATGCTTTGAATAAACTCTTGACACTCTCGTTTATTAAAATATGACGTCACATGATACAATCACGGCCAACTGTTTACTCGTTTCATAAAAATGTGTTTTAAAAAACTTATTGTAAAAATTATTCACCATTATAATCTTCATCGACATATTATTATCAGAGATCGGAAAAAATTGCGTCATTGTTCGCAATAATATGGACATGACTCGTAAGTTGATTGAATAATTAATCATTTAATCATTTTCGGAAAATTACATATTTGACACCGGTAACCATAAAAACCTTTTTAAATAGTCACCTTACAGCTCCGAAATCAAATTTCAAGAATTTATTCGTTTGATTATTAATTTTATAAAATTTGAAGTCATATCCATATTATTGCAAACAGTGACGCACATTTTTCCCGAATCCCTGATTATTATATATTTCATGGTTATATCTGCAAAATGGTCAAACTGTGAACTCTATTTAATTTGCATTGCTTTTCTACTTACTTTACTTACGACACGCAGACGTCCATTTTGGAAATATTGACGTATTATTCCTTCCCAGCATAAATTACCTGTAAGAAAAAAAAAGTAGTAAAAAATAACTCGAGAACGCGAATAGTAAAAATCTACTGGCATACTTATACTTTTTTTTGAAATCAAAGTAGGTACTTTTTTCAATGGCGTACTTTGGCATGTATTTTATTCAATAACAATTGAAAACAATACCAAGAAATCTCGCAAATAAATTCTGAAATACCGTTCTAATTCATTTCCCTTGTTCCGTGGACCTCTTTGTCATGGTTTTCCATATAATATTTACAGTAAAGAATATATTGGAACCGATATTACACTCCATACAACTATCACGTCACGTTATACCGTTGATAATTTAAGTAGCATCATCATCATCATCACATCATCAGCCCATGATGGTCCACTGCTGGACGTAGGCCTCTCCTATTAAGCGTATTAAACGCATTAGGAGGTAAATGCCCATAATCGCCACGCTGAGCAAGCGAATTGGCGATCGCAGTATTGTGTCCACTATGATGACGCTGCTGCCCAACATCAATCTTTTATCAAATAATGGCCAGTGACACTTCAATCCCTTAGTCGACTCATACGACACCCGCAGGAGGAGTTGGGGTGGTGACAAATGTATTCTTACTGCCGTCACCACACGGCTGACGGCATATACATAAAACCAGCGTGACTCAGGTGACCATAACAGACAAAAAGTTTATTCAATCGCGTACAGTGTCTGTCAATATCAATATCTCTGAGACCATATACACGGTGCTCGTGAGCATTCCGAAAGATTTTAATGCTGGATTCCTGACCATATTTAGAGTCTTTAATGTTATGTAAAATTTCTTGGATTCGGCTTGGTTTCAGAGATAATCAACCTTTTTTCGAAATAAGTTTTTCGACGTAACTCCTCATTTAACTTCTTTTTGATTACAATGCTACCACAATGTGTTCTAATATTACCACACCTTTTGCCTGACAATCAAAAATTACGAATAGACTTGACGAAATAACCTGTACCTAAAAAAACAATTGAAATAAATAATTTAAACAAATTGTTATTGTGATAAAAAGTACTGGAAATGTTAAAAAGTATTCAATAAGCCTAAAAAAAGAAAAAAAAAATTTTTTTTTTGGTGGAATTGACTTTAGGTCTGATAATATTTTTTATTTATTTTGATGTCTAGAATGCATAGTTAAAATCTTTCGCAATGCTCGCGAGCACCGTGTAACATGGACGTCTAACGCCAGCTCAAAAATGCCCCAAAAAACAATTATTGTTCAATTGTGCCAAGATGGGAAGGACATAACGCTTTTCTTAACACCGCACATATTTCGAAGGAACATCTTTGACTTATTATATTTCCGAATGTTTATAGAATATAGCCAACCAAAACTTTGATGGACCAATCACAATTATTTTTAAACGGCGATTTAAGTTTTTATAGGTTGATATCGAAATTAATTACCGTGATGCATTACAGAGAGGGTGACAATTGTCAACTAAAAACAGGACTGTTTTTGAAAGGCAATTTAGTATGGCGTGCGGCTATTTGTTCGTAGCAATATCTGTATTGTAAGCTATGCCAACATACGGACGTATGGGCACCAGTGGATGACAAATTAGGTCCATTTGGCCCGTGGCCTTAACCGGTGATTGATCGCGGACTTTACTTTCTCATTTCTTTTATATCGCGCAACCGAGGTTTATGGCGCCATTACTACGCCTAGAGCAAACTTTGATATTCGGAACTTTGAGCATTTGTCTCTGTCTTTTCAAAATAGGCGTCATCGGAGTGACAGAGACGGTGCCCGAAATTTTCATTCGCGGTAGCTTTACTGGATATTCTAGATACGAAGCTGAGATAAATGCTGGTTTTATTAAAGAAGCATGTAGCTGTTTGGTGGTGGTACTTATTTACAGTGCTCAGCCTACTTGCTTTTCGTACATAAATGAGTTATATTACTAACTATCACCTTCGCTACGGCATCGGATCTGTTCGACCCGATGCAAGTATGGTTAATTGCGATGTTAACTAATTGCCGTAATGAAAGTGCTATACAGGTATAAAGAGCAAACTATACCCCACCATACCTCCTTCTGGGAGAACAATCATGTATTGTCATTCAGAAAGGAGTCGAGATGCAGCTATATACACCGTGTTTTTTTTATTTCCGTTAAATTTAACAGGCTGCTTTTTGCGTTAATTAGAGCTACCTGGCCCCTATACCACAAAACTTTACAAGCGTACAATTCTACAAAATTGTCAACTTTTTGTATGGGAATTTATACAATTTGAAGTGTACTCTTGTAAAATTTTGTGGTATAGGCCACTGGTATATGTATAGCTTGTAGTCGAATTCGAAAAAAAATTTTTTTTTCTTTTTTAAACAAAATAACTTTTAAACTTATTTTTTTTATTTCAATCTGATGTTACTGTGAAACTAAGTCGCTTTGTAAAGATATTTCTAAATAAGAAACCTTATGTTTTCTAAGTACAAAAGAAATTTATTTATATTCCATAAACTATTTATAACATTCAATCAGTGTAGTCGCCGCGCCAAACCAATCATTTATTACGTCTATCCCAGAACAAAGAAAACTACGAAACGATCCAGATAGCAACGATTTCTGTGCCGTTACCATGTGTTCGAAGCAGAGATCGAAAAAATGTGCGTCATTGTTCGCAATAATGTGGACATGACTCCTAAGTCCTAAGTCGATTGAATAATCAATCATTTAATCATTTTCAGTAAATTACATATTTGACACTGGTAACTATGAAAGCCTTTTTAAATAGTCACCATAAGCTTCGAAATCAAATTTCAAGAAATTATTCGTTTGATTATTCATTTGATCAATTTTTCAGTCATGCCCATATTATTGCAAACAATGACGCACATTGGTCCGATCCCTGGTTCGCAGTAACAACAGGAGATTTTTGGTGGCAAACAAGAACACATGGTGTTTTGTCCAAAGGCTACGGTAGGTGCTTATCAGAGGAACTTGAGGTCGGTTTCAACAAAATTACGATCGTTTCCATTGCGTTAGTCTCTTCGCAAAGTTAGTCATAGATATAACTACTCTGTCTCTGCCTTAAGCAGCAGTAAAACGGGGCAAAAAGAACCATATAGGTTCGTATTGTTGATCGCTCATAGAAAGCTCATTAGGTATCCTTTTTCAGTCCCAAGGTTAAGGTTTTTTTTTGCAATCGACCCCTTGCAATTCCCCCAAAAGTGGGACACCCACTAATTTTATTTAATGTTTTAAGGTCATGTGGGTCAATTGCAACTATGAGGTAAATCCGAATAATTGAAACACCTACTCTTAATTTGTAGAAAGATCATATACTTACCTTCTATTGTGTTGCTTTTGAAATAAATCAAAGATATCTTCCAAAAGTTCTTAAAACAGATTAAAAGAAATGTCCATTAGTTGAATTTACCTCATAGTTGTATTTGCCCCGCATGACCTTATGTTATTTATATTTAGAATCGCGAGCACTTTAGATCCTTGTAGGAGAAAAATTGGCTCTTTTTTCCAGTTCGTTACAATTTTTCATACTTTGTACAGCGGTACAGACTAGAAATAACGTAGGTGTGGTATGGAACAACGAAAAATGTATGAACATTTTGGGACTCTTTTACCTATAAGGATCGAAAGAGCTTGTGATTTTGAGTAAGAAAACGGTAAAGACACTTTTGCGAGATGGTAGGAAATCAAGGTAGGGGACATATTGTCTCGGAGTCGACATAAATTTCTAGTAATCACAAAATGTCCGTGTAACGTAATAGAAATCCCTTTGTTTTCTTTCTAGAACAATATCGGAATGTGTCACAAAGTTATTGTGGATTAGAGCTTGATTTAGGTTTTTCTTTCATCAAACTTTTAGTGAAATGTTCTTGTAAATATATATGTTTGTATATTTGGGGCAACTCTAACGATTTTTATGAAAATTGCTGTATGTTTCCGATGTCAGTATAACAGCCTAATCTATATAACCGAGTCTTATGAAATATATAACATCAAATGTCAAAACTTACATATTATTTGCCATGATATGATATCATGGTATGATGTGCCGTGTGGTGACGGCAGTAAGAATACATTTGTCATCACCCCAACTCCTCCTGCGGGTGTCGTAAGAGTCGACTAAGGAATTGAAGTGTCACTGACCATTATTTTGATAAAAGATTGATGATGGGCAGCAGCGTCATCATAGTGGACACATTACTGCGATCGCCAATCCGCTTACCCAGCGTGGCGATTATGGGCATTTACCTCCTAATGCGTCTATACGCATAGTTAATAGGAGAGGCCTACGTCCAGCAGTGGACTATCATAGGCTGATGAAGATGATGATATGATATCATCATCATCATTCCAGCCATTCATCGCCCACTGCTGGGCATAGGCCTCTCTTCAAGTACGCCATTTATAAGCGTCATTCAGAAGCATCCCGCAATATTGCGAATGTCGTCTACCCAACGATCTAACAGACACTAGACACCCAGGAGCTCTTTCATCGGAAATAAGCCTACCACCGCGAAAATCGAAATTCGTAAATTACGAGAATTTTTCTCCGTTACTCTTACGAAGGCGTCGTTAGAGAGAGAGAGGCATATCCTCGAAATTTGCGGACTTCGAAATTCGTGGAAGGGCCGCAGGATTCTTACACATAGGCTTATTTATTTTAAGCATTTAGTTTTTGTAACACTATAAGACTAATCCCACAAAGTCGTAACAGATGTGCTTAATAGAAAAAATCAACTGCGAAAGACTCTGGTTGTGACGGGATACGATCCCGCTTCCTCTGGATTGCCGGTCCAACATGCTTCCAATTACACCAGACGACCTTCCGTCGATCACAGCGAATTTTTCCAATGGTATTGTGAATGTAATCACTAGCGACATCTGTACTTAATGTTTCGAAGGTACTACAACCTTAAGCCACTCCTAAGACGTATGCCTCACATAATCGTCCGCAAACTCGGCAACTCTCCGTTGCGTTGAATTTGTTAGAGAGATCAATTCAAGATTCGAAACCTTCAATTTGTTTTTATAATTAAACAAATTGAGATCGAAGTTACTTTTTTACAATGCGGATACTTACTATTAGACTAATACATAATATTAGTTCTAGTGAAAAATGTTTCCCATCCCTAGCTTATCGTGGTCACGTCCACGATTGCGAAGACGCTAGGGCTGTCAACGCGGGCTTTAACTCAATTTCGGAGTGTAACTCAATCCCGCCCTGGGGAGTCTCATAATTATACTTCCAGTCTCGTTGCGTGACAACCCTGAGGTGCGGTGGAACTTCTGGAAAAATGACTATTTTGGGGATGCTTTTAAAGCATTCAAGTTACATAAATATATTTAAGAGTAAGAGAAGGATGTAACATTAAATATTTAAATAATTAAAATATAATTATTTAGTTCGATGTGACAAGTCGATTTATCAATTTTTTATACCTATATTTGGAATATATCGCGTATATTGTACAGTATACTCGTACATATTTTTCTAATTAGGGTAAAGTATCGAATGACCTTTCAAGCTCACCAATAATAATTAGTTAGGTATTAAATAATAGACATTATTAGCTTCTATTATGATTATGACCTTAGGGGCTATAACCCGACAAATCGTGAGGGTTGTCCACCTAAATATTATGGCTTGTTAATTAGACTTTTACGCATGGAAAAACCTGAGCGAATTTTTGAGGGAGACCTTGTAAAATATTACGATTATTTATGGATATTTAGCTAGGCACATGTATTTATAGCACTCCAGGCTTTACGCTGTGAAAAACCCTGCTATGAAATTATCTATTCATGCCTCCTACTGCCCACCTACGCTCTTATTTCCCCTTTATCCATAATAGTACATTACGATACAAAAGCGTAAAAATGAAGCTCAAAACGAGTGGAGATTGGAGATAAATCAAAGTACGTCCGGGGGGAGTGCTTTAAATCGACACGAGTTACGAATGTCGTTTTCGCACGTGTATCGTACGACGTTTTTCAGTACATATGGCCCTGCGAAGATTTCGAATTAACCACTCCCCTCACTAGCGCGTATAAAAAGCGCCATCTGTACTAAAAAAATATTATTATATTAGTTTATTTGTGTTTTGTCCTTTTCTACAACTTTGCATGGTTGTAAATAGTTCAGTGTGAGTGAACGGCAGTTTAAAGTGCTTTAAATTACATTTACATTTTCTAATTGTTTTTAATTACGATTATAAAAAATGTGTCCCGTCTCGAATTCTGCTTTTTACAAGCTTTTATTTACTTATATCAATGGGTACAACGTATCACATCCAATAAAATAATACCATAATAACTGGTCTGGTGATGGATTTGGAAGTTGGCACAGAAAATTAGGAAATAAATGACGGGTCGATTGCAGAAACATTGTACATAATAATAATAGTCACGCGAATAATACGTCGGTTCCTCTCTCTGCAACCTTAACACTTTCATTGCCAACGAGTGCTACGCGCTACGCTCGTAGCCGATCCCGTGATTTTTCCGCTTTGTAGCGAAAATGACCCTCTCACAAAGGACTCCTCTCGGGAGTTTCCGGCGCTGAATGTGTTCCGGGGCCGCCGACAACGGGGCGGGGTTGTCGGCGGCCCCCTAGGTTAGGTTTGTTATAAAGTGTTCATATTTAGCATTGTTTTTGTATGTTGTGCTCTATTTTCATTTTATAAAATACCAAGTCAGCACAGTTGGCGGTAAATCAAAAATATATATTTTTAACTAAAACTTGTCATTTAATTTCACCCTGAAACAAGTAGGTACCTACCGTAAGTTTTCTTCTCACACGCGACATTATACAGTGTGTATTTTTACATTACTTCAATCAGCTGGAGTAATTGTTGAAGGTCCTATTAAATAATATTTCATATGTTTATTGAAAAATCTTATTTTTTCCATACTAAATAATTCAACTAGTGTTCGTGTTACACACTTAAAATCACCCTGAATTATCGCCATTATCGGTCCAATCATACTAAAACCTGGTTTTGTTTACGGTTTGGGGTAATATTAACAATGATGATGATGATGTCCACCTTGACGTGTCCTTCAACGGTGATCCCTGGTTAACTAACTTCGTAAATGAGAGCGAAGATGGCTGGCAAATCCAAATTTTGTTTCAAAAGTACGGTTGCACGGCGCACAGCAGTGTTATTCACTAAGGAAACCGCCTTGCTGTCAGCGCTGTGTCAGCGCTGCGGCAGCGTCGAGCCTAAAAACGGTATTCACTAATGTACTTTAAACGACACTAGTGCTCGGCGACGAATGCGGCGTGAGCTGGAACTACACTGAGTCGAGAGTTTGACGTTTAATGTACGAACTTCGTATTCTCTAACGAAAAACAGCGACGAACTCGCCCACAACCTCGCTCACAGCCTCGATTCCTAATGTCAAATCAAACAGCTAGGATTTTAGACAAAGCTGTCTCGACGTCGAGCTCGTTGACGAACGCAGCGTCGAATGTGCGAATAAGAGAATAGCATAGCAGTACAACTGACCGAGAGAGTTAAAAGTGTAGTTGTAGGAGGGCTTAGGCCGGTTCTTTTTGTGAAGGCTTTTTACTGCAAGGTCTTCAACACGAAGTTTTTCATAATTTGCCACTGCCTTATTAACAGAGTAGCGCCATATTAACAATACACACTGTATGTCAAGAGGCGTGTTGCTTCAGACGCCGTCATGATTATAATTTTATTATTCAGTATGACTCACACATGATGCAAAAATTATACACAGGTTTTAAAATGCAGGATTCAGTTTAAAATATGCATGAATATATCCAAGCTAAAATTCTACCCCTCATTTTAGAGCTTGTTATGAATATGATCACGCGATACCCGAATCTAACTGTCACGTTGACATGACAAACTGGCAGCAATATGGCAACTTTTAACATAAGTCCAGGAGTCGTTAGCTGTCAAAATGCGGTTGGTGCTTGCTGTGAAGTTTTTATGGCATAAATAGGTATATGATAACAGATTTCATATATACCATAGATCAAGCAAACGTATCTACTAAGCGTGTCAAATGAACTCAGTAAAATCTACTGAGTTGTCCGTCTTTAATCGCAGCTTGCAGCTTTCGGGCGTCAAGTTTTGTAAGTTGAAGTGAACATAAACATCAATAGTGCCTCCTTAAGTAATATTAATTGCAACAACACAAAAAAATATGAATACTCAAAGGCCTGAGACATATTTAAAATCATAGGCAAGTAACAACTTCAGTACAAAATCTGACACGCTCGGCCGTCATACAAATGAATGAACTTGTTTCTTCTATCCAAATCTAATTCTGTGTATATATGATGATGGTTTTCTTGCTGCTTTGTTACCGCAGCTGCATTGCCCATACCAATGCCTATGGCACTGGTCTCACCGCGAGCTACTAAGCTATGAACTATGGGCTATAAACACGAACAAAAGATACACACTTCCGTGTAAATAAGAGAGACACGGCGATACTCGCCCGGCGTTAATAGCTGATAGCTTGGCGAGTATCGCTATCCAGATGCCCATCGCTCCCTGGATGTAACTGTTCGATTTAAGATTCGCCGTCACTCGAACATTCTTTTAGTTTCATTTTTTTAAGATTCTCGTAAAAGTTTCGTTTTAATTGACTTTATTTTTAATTCACCTATTTATATTCAGAATCGTCCTCTCTTTATTTCCTTCTAGAAGAAAAAAAATGTCGTTAGTATTATTTGCCCATACCGTGATATTTTTTCTTAAACTTTGTATATTATATTTTGGTAACGGAACGGAAAGACCGAAAAATATACGGACATTTTGGGTGATTTTTTACCTACATATTAAGAACGAAGGAACTCGTGATTCTTAGTAGGAAAACCGTAAAAAAAGCCAGTCTTAAAAATGGAGGGTACCACTTTTGCGCGAACAGCCAATGAACTTACTGGCGAGATTTATTTGTGTAGGGTTTATTAAGAACCTTTAACAGAACAAGCGTGCATAGGTAGCAGTAACTGATCACCCTCAGACTGGCCATATGCTAATTTGCCTCCGTTGTAATAATCAAGGAGCGGAATTCTTCATAGCAAAAACTAAACTGTCAGAGGGATTGACCGAGGCGTTTTATCGACTAGGGGAGACCAGGTATAAAAGTAACGCGGGATGAACGTAACAAATTCATTTAAAAATTTTCTAC